>JAVSCE010021967.1:0-37500 GCA_032199065.1 Smutsia gigantea | reverse complement strand
AATTATAATAAATCCCTTCTTTACATAAAATGAAAAAATACAATTAAAAGTCAAGTTTAAAGTTTAGTTTAAAATCTTTTTTTAACATCAGCTCACAAAAGTTTGTACCACAATCTACTAGTTAATTGTGCCCACATGAAATATACATAATTACAATCAGTGGTGCTAGAAATAAGACTGGGCATTGGGAAGTCACTAAAGACTCCATATCTGGACAAGGCAGGCACCTCGCAGAGCATTTTACTAAACAGAGATTTGTGTCACCTCACTTACAATATTCCCGTACCTGGGACTTTCACAGTATCTAACTTTGAACCAGGTCACCCTCTCTATAGCTGTTCGCGGAAAATGCAGCACTGCCATGTGGTGGTAACTACGTTCTTCTAATGAAAAACCCAGAAACAAGCACACAGTGGAAATAGAAACAGAGTGAGGGAAAGAGGCAGGGTGGATGAGGTAAGAGAGATGGAAGAGAGAACGTGCACAGAGGCAGGGAAATTAAATCTTGTAAATTTCTCTGCATGCTTTTTATCTTTTTTATGATTTTTTTAATGAAATGAAGGGCAATGGTGGCTAAAACACAAGGTTTACCATGCCAAAAAAAAAAAAACTAGTATTAACAAATGGCATTATCTAGAAATGTGTCGTAGGAAATTTAAATAAGACTCCTACCTAACCACATTCTCCTTATTGGATCACATACTGGTATAATAAACTTAATAGGACTTAACAGTGAAATTACAAGAAGCCAGGTAACTAACAGTGTTCATGTCTGGAACAATGCAGAGGGGTAGCAGTGGCATTGGAGTGGAGTTCTGACAGAGATACACGTTTCCACATCAGTCCTAGGAAGATTAAAGCACTTAACAGTAATTCCAAAGCAGCATCAATCAAAGAATCCAGCCAACAATCCAGAAAGATTTTAAATTGAGTTGAAAAGAAAAGCTCTTAAGAGTTCAATTCCCTGGTCAGTTCTAATTTTTTTTTTAATGGACATCGTTTGAGAAGAAAGCCAAAACACAATGCTAATCATAAAAGGAAGCTACATTTGATCTTTTCTGCCCACAGGTAACCTGGGTAAACTGCTGTGTCTCACACTGCAGCCTCCTCACATATCAGATAGGCTGTGATGTCCCCACTTCACAAGCACAGTCCATCATTTAACATTGGCTTTTTTGATATAGCCTTCTTTTAAATGTCACAAAATAAAGCAGCAAAAAGTCAACAAAAAATAAATAGGGTAAGCTGAAGAGACTGACAATCTATCAGAAGTCCCCTGATAAAAGTTACTTTGTGGTGACTGCCTGAGAAGGAAACCCCTGTCCCAGTGTATGAGCAGCTCATTTGAGTTCTGAATCCAACAGCAGTTTTAAAAGCTTTCCACTCTAAAGGGCCCCAGTGAATCATAAAGATAAAGGATTTCAGTACAAAACCACGACAAAGACCTCTATTATCTTATCAGTCTTTGGTTACAACAGCTGAACCAATATGACTCAATTCTGAATGACTTTTTTCAAAACAGCAAAATACTGGAATTTCTTTGTTTTTTCATCAGTCAGCTATTGTCATTGCTCCCATATGTTACTATCCACTCCTTAGGAAATGAAAAGTTTGATCAATGCAGCAATTGTGCCCCTGGGAATCACTTAGGGACTTCTACACAGGAAGTGTGGCTAATGGATTGAGGTACAGGCTCTTTTGGATTTTATGTGTTGTTTCTTTCATTGAATGTATGAGAATTTGTAGACAAATTAAAATGTATACAACTCTCATTTAAAATGTCATTAAAATCTACTGTGTACAAACAAGACAAGGATACCAAGAAACTTCCTAAATTAAGATCAAACTCTCCTATTTCAGGCACACTCACCTCTCCTTCAGCTTCCCCTCTTCCTAGCTGCAAAAGGAAGTCTATTCCTGGTTCAACTGAGGTCTATTCATGTTGCAGATCCCCAAAGAGCAAGAACAATCCATGGAATTCTGCCATCTAGGCTCCTAACCTCACAGCTGGGCCTTCAACCCATTGTGCTTTTATTAACTCATCCCTTTGGGATCCGGAAACGAAGGTATCCTGAAACATCTTCTCTTCTGTATAAGATAGGCTGCCTTACACTGCTGTTCTCTATGATGCTAAATGACCAATGGCTACATCTCCATAATTCACACATAAAAACAGTAATTTCTGGCTTTTGGAAACATAGAATTCTTTGGTCCATTGGAGAAAAAAACAAATTATTTGTCTCAACATTGTGGAGAATTATTGTATTGGCTCTTTCTCTGGAAGCTCCATCAGTTAGGAGATAGGAAAGGAAGGATTAAGGAAAACAGCCTTATCTAACAAGGCATTGTCTTTAAAAGATTTTATGAATCTTATTTAATCTTCACCCTAAATGTTGCATTGTTACTTTCATTTTACAGATGAAAATTTAAGTATTGGAAAGTAAGGAAATTTGACCAAATTAGAGCATTTGATTGGATTTGAATTCAAATCTTCTGATTCCTAATCCAAGGAAGTCTGGAGTCTAAGGGAGAATTTATCTTCCCTTGCCTCAGCTTTAGAATACACAGTAGGGAATTTCTAAAAGTTAGGAGCAATGCTTAAGGGACCTAGAATTTTAATGCCATTAAGGCTTAGAAATATACAACTCTGTAAGGCTTTCTTTATACAATTAGAATTTTAAAAGCTAGGGTAAGCAATAAGACAACTAAAAAGGAGAGTAAACTGACATTTTATAGATGTAAAAACAAATCTTAACATTAAGTGATATGCTAGGAGTTATTCAGAAAATTGGCACCCAGCCTGGCAGTCAGGACCCTCTGTTATGCTTACTCCACAAAGCCTCTTTCCCCAAGGAGCAAATGTCCTCCTGGTTTCAAGCCCAAATAAAAAGATTTGCGGAGCACAGCATTCCCAAACATTCCAGATACAGTACTTGCAACACCCATTAAAGGCTGAGAAATACTCTCAAATATTTGCATACATTAAAATGCTGTTGCCTTTGGGTGCAGTGTGCCTGAGATGGTCTGGTGCTAACCAAGAGGAAGTTACCTGGAGAAATCTAAATGTGTCTAGCAAGATTTGAGAAAACTCTCAGACACAACCAAGGCTTAGAACAGTGGCCTATATATACAAAGGTACCTTGCCCATTTCTAGAGTGTGTTTACAACTTGTTAAATATACATCAGGAGAATCACTGCCTTTGTCCAATATGCCTCATTGTGCAATAGTAATAATTGCTTAAACTAATATAGTAATAGATTTGTGCTAGTTAGGTTAGAGCTCTATATATATTAACTCATTTATTCTACACAACAGTCCAATGCAGTAGGTCATACTACTATCCCCATGTTCAAGATGAGAAACTGAAGCACAAAATGGTCAAGCAATTTGACTAAGTCCTAAACTATTAAATCAAGTATCTAAGATTCAAAGTCAGACAGTTTAGCCACAGTCTGTCCTTTTAACCACTATGATAAATGGAGAATGGGACTCCTAAATGATCCACCTTCAAAACTACTTCACTCAGCAAAGTAGTGGAAATTCTTATAATGTTTTTTGAGTTTTTTTTTTAATGCAGTGTTTCCTGAGGTCCTTACTGAATCAAAGAATTTACTGAAGGAAATATCTGTGATACCCAATGTTCTTTAAGATAGCTCAACCCACCAACACAAAGCCTATTGAA
Organism: Smutsia gigantea; assembly: GCA_032199065.1. Classification (NCBI taxonomy): domain Eukaryota; kingdom Metazoa; phylum Chordata; class Mammalia; order Pholidota; family Manidae; genus Smutsia; species Smutsia gigantea. The sequence goes on along the minus strand of JAVSCE010021967.1, from coordinate 33,817 downwards.
ATTTTCAGTCTAATTCACAAATACCTACCATTGTTTGTAGTTATCTTTCATTAGTAATCTCATCTCTCACTCTCTCTGTCTACTGATCTTATTTCCTCCAAATTCTAAGCTCCTGGTATCGAGAACCCCTCAACCTAGACTCCCAGGTTTAACTCCACTGAACCCAGTATGTAGACCTGGACTATTAAATACTGGAATTTTGGTTTTCCCTGACAAATTGATTTAGCTGGTTCTCTGGTTTTGGTGGCATTTTTGGCTCCCCAAGATTCCCCCCCCCCTTTCAGATCTGCCCCCAGTTACTTAATCAGCAACCTAGATAGCCCAATTCTAATTCTTAAGTGCCCAAAGAAATAACTGCAAAAGGAATTACAGTGGGTTGGCCAACTCATTCACCTGTCCTTATGCAACAAAAGCTTTTTTAGGAGGGTATTTTTAAAAAGCATACTTTAAACAATAAAATATAGTCTTTGGTTAAATTTCAAAAGTTGGAAGAATGACTCTGACTGTGTCACTATACACTGACCCAGATCAGTGTCTTCCAACATTTTTAAATCTATGACTCCTACCCAGCTTTCTCACTCTATATTTTATACACTTCCACAGGCCAGGAGAATTTTGTTCAGCTGATTCACTTTCTATAGTTTAAGAAAATAATTGATGTAATGAATAAACTTTTATATACTACAAGCAACCTCATTTGAGATTTCTGCTCTCCTTGTCAAATATTTTAGTTAAATTGGTATTTGCAGCTTTCTTTTATACATACAAGTTTCAAAGTTGGAAAATTTTAGACAGCTCACTGACTTTATAGAAACAATGCATTCTGACCATTTTTTTGACACATCCATATATCTCTTCAGCTCTTTCAAAGATGTTGGTATGACTGTTGGTGGGAATGTAAACTGGTGCAGCCACTGTGGAAAGCAGTATGGAGGCTCCTCAAAATACTAAAAATAGAAATATCATATGACCCAGTAATTCCAAGTCTAGGAATTTACCTGAAGAAAACAAAATCCCTAATTTGAAAAGATATGTGCACCCATGTTTATCACCTTATTTACAATAGCCAAGATATGGGAGCAACCTCAGTGTCCATCAATCAGTGAATGGATAAAGAAGATTGGTACATATACACAATGGAATATTATTCAGCCCTAAAGAAAAGGAAATCCTACCATTTGCAACAACATGGATGAATCTATAGGGTATTATGCTTAGTGAAATAAGCCAGGCAGAGAAAGACAAACACCATATGATTTCACTTATTTGTGGAATGTAAAAACAAAACAGAACAAAATGAAAAAAACAGCAGTAGACTCAGAGGCACTGAGAAGTGACTAGTGGTTACCATGGGGGAGAGGTTGGAGTGGGTAGGTGGGGGAGAAGGATAAAGGGCACAAATATTTTCAATCATAATATAAGTTGGTCACAGGGGTGGAAGTACAGCATGGAGAATACAGCCAATGATTCTGTAATTTCCTATGTTGACAGATCATAACTGCACTAGTTGGATTTAATAATGGGAGTAATTGTTGTACCACTACGTTGTATACTTAAAAGTAATATAAGATTGTATATCAACTACATTTCAATGAAAAAAAATTCAAAAAAAAACTCACAAGTGTAAACCAGGACAATCCCAATAACACAGAATATATGAGTACCCTAGTCATAACTTATTCTCACTTAATGTCAGTTTCAAACTAAGCAGTTACATAAACAGAACCCTATAGTTGATAAACTTCTTAAAAATGCCAATGATATGAATTTTATTTTGTTGATAAGCCTGAAATATGGATGATACAATTCTATAGAATAATTATGCTCCATTCATCACTATTAAAAGTATGTAGAAATTCATAATAAACAAATATGTGTATATAATAGACCCATTATTTAGAGTGAACCTAACAATGTAATCTTAGCTTCATGAAGTTTGTTCAAATGCTTCTTATTTTCATGTATTTTGAAGAGAAAATTTTAATTTAACATTCACAGAAACAGTCAATCCACTTTCCATGAAATGTAATTTCCAATTAAAGGGTCATGTTAATTTTTCCCATTCTAGAAGAGACAAACTTCTAATTTTACTTAGTAATTAAGTAAACAACACAAAAATGCCCATTTAAAAAAATTATGAGAATACTAAAATGTCTAAATCATATAGCATTATATCCTTATGAATTTTAATTTTGATATCAAGTACATACTCATCTCTCATATGCTGAAAATACAAACACATAAATCAATGAAAAACTCGTATTGGCTGCTGAAGATTCAAAGTCCTTGGGTATACATAATAAAGAAGTAATGAAATTATTGTAATTAAAAACTAGTACAAAGTCCTATCTTGCATAAACACAGTAAAAAAAACCTTGCCGACGTTAAGCAGAAAATTCAACCACATTTTTGGAAATTTAGACAAGACTTAGAATTCAACAAAAACCATGTAGAGTCAATGGCATTTGAATAAAGTCTATGGGAAACATATCTCCTCCAGTTCTATATCACAGTATTAGAAAATCTACATGACTACAATTATTCCAGAGAGTTTAAAGTTAAGTTTCTATGAAATTAACAATATTGTTCACCCAATTTTTTTACTAATACAGAAAAATAAATAATTCCAAAATTATATTAACAGGAGAATAAAAGGAAACCACCTACATCTCCAGAACCAAGCTACATTTGAATCCTAAATTTTATTTTCAGGCTTACACACAGGCATTTCTAACCAGACCTTACCAAGCATAGCCTTAAAGAAAAGGGTTGTTCGAAAGGTTCCAAATGAAATACAACTCTTACCCTAGTGCCATAATAAATGTATTTAATAACTTAGAGTTACTTACTAAAGACTATCTATAATTAAAAACTGAAGTATCTAAACCAAATGAAGAAAAAAAGTCACCGTGAATGCAGGCAAACACCAAAATAACAAGAAAATCTACTAAATGTGGTTTGGGAAAAGGGGTTCTGGCATTCCTGGAGCCTTTCAGGCACTGCTTTATAGGGATACCTGATTATGTTGTGACAGAGTTAGAATGTTTTATCAGCACAAAAGCTATGTCAGGGACAGTAGAATAGAGCTTTTTAAAACAAGAAAAAAAAGTCTAAAGTACTAAGGTGAGCATCAATTAAGAATTTTCAGGGACAGCATAGATCCAAAGGAAAGTGATTAAATACTCCAATCCAATACAACTAGGTTTTTGAGCTTTAAAACCACCTCATAAGGTAGCCATTATCATCATCACCAATTTACAAAAGAAGAAAAAGACACAGAGAAGACACAATATTTACCTGAAGTCACACAGCCAGAGCTTAAACCCTAACTTCAAATGTATTCCCTTTCCACTTCATAACAGCTGATTCTTCTAGACTGATATTCTGAGAATAGATTTTCTTATCTTGAAGTTTCATTAGCATGAAAGTAACAATGTGCTTATTTTTCCCAGCCCACAGTCCCAGACTGACCCCATACACTGGCGAACTGGAGACCTGGAAGAAGGGAGAGGGTGTGTGTGTGTGTCTATCTGGTATATATTTATATAGCTCCAAATGTATTTCCCAGTTTGAACATCAAACAGTTGTTACAAAGCTCCCTGCATAGGTGAGCTTTTTAAGGTGAAACAGGGAGCATTATGAAAGAAAGGAAAACATCTTGCATTTTTCCCAATCAACCCAGCTTACTTCCCATTATTTTCCATAACTGGTTCTACCACCATTAATCTATATCTGAAGGTGATTTTTTAAAATCCCTTCTATTAAAAAATAATTTGAAATATCTTTTTTAAAGTATACTTTTTAAAACAATCATAGACTCAAAAAATCAATGTAAAGAATCAAAGAAATCATTCAACTCCCAAGTTTTACAACTCAGGAAGCTGAAATCCAGGAGAAAGTGACATGCCTGATGGCATACAGTTAATTAGCTAGTGGCAGAGTTAGGACTAGAACCTAGAAGTCCTGATTCTCAGTTCAGAACTCCTTCCACTGTGACACACCACTTAAAAAATCAAGTGACATAATCCACTTTAAATCTCTTTGGGGAAACAGTTGATTTTGGTAATCATTTTTCTCAATCCACTTAAGAAGCAATATTGATGCTTTACTTATTTCAGCATATTTTCAATTCCTAAAGCCCATGATGTAATCTAACAGTGAAATGCCAGTCAAATGACAGAAGCAATCAATAGGAAAATATTTTAAGAAATACAACTTGTCCAATGATACTATGACTCACTTTGGAACCTCAGCATATAAATTTTCATATGTGCTAGTTTAGGGAGATTAACCATAGTTTAAGTGATACTTTTTTGGAAATAGCAAATCAGGATGTTTGATAGGTGAAACAGTTACATATGGACTTTAAAAAATTTCAGTGCCCACCGTTGGCCAAATTTACAACTGGAATATTATGAGCAATAAGAATCTTGGCATTTTATTGGCTCATGTATTTGAAAACATGAGTGCCTGAGGGATTCTCCAGATCCTAATTTCCTTTAAATAAGAGCAAGTTCTAAATAAGAGCAATATATAAAGAGCATTAGTTACTCAGGGAACAGGCATCATAACAACAACAAAAAAGTGATTAAAAAATCAGTGACATCTTGGGTGTGTAGGACAACATAAATGCAGAAAACATAAAAATTTAACAGACAATATTCCAGCTGGGGCCAGATAAATCACAAGTCACTATATGTTTAATATGGATTTATTTGGGTATACAGAGAATTACAGAAACAGAGAAAAATAAGATTCAAAAATAGTATGATGATTATCTTATAATTCAAGGTGTTTAGTAAGAGCTATTAGGGTACATAGAAATATTTGATTATCTGTGAAGCTGTAGAGTGGAAAGTGACTGGAAAGTAAATCAGGAAATCTGGGTTCTAGTTTCAGTTTTACCACTTTGTGCAAGTAGTTCTCTGAGCCATTTCCCCATCTACAAAATGGCAGTGTTGGACTTGAAAAACTATAAGGGCACTTCAAGGTATGGGTTGTAATTCAGTGTTCCTTGAGTGTAGACTCTCTTCAGTTTAAATTTTATAAAAATTATTCAAACTTCTCTGTATCTGTAAAGATCATTAATAGATTGGTAGCATGAGAAAAAAAATCATTTACATTACCAAGAACTATGAATGTAAATATATTGTACACACACACACACACATACACACATATATATACTCATTAGATTAACATTATTTATTAATATACAACCCAGCATTAACTGCTCAGATGTGATTTTTTTAGTCAATTTTAAGAGTAAGCTTCACTGAATTTTAAAAATTGTTTTCTTCTACAACATGAGACCTTATAATTGATATCAGACTAGCCAGCAAATTCACTAAATCACAAAATATATTTTTATCTCTTTATATTTACAAAAGAAAAAATATGTACTACAACAAAAGCAGAATATTGAGTTGAACTTATATTACTCTGTAAATGAGGAAATGTAACTAATTTTTTTACTCACCACAGTTTTATTTCTAAGGTCACTGAGTTTTGTTTGTATATTTTAATAATAATCAGATTGAGGAAGCAGTATAGTGAAGTGTTTAAGAGCATGGGCTCTGAGGCTAGACTGCCTAGTTTTAAATCCCAGCAACTACCTAGGGCTGTAACTTAGTTCTTAATTTATCTCCTATAAAACTGGAATAGTAAAAGAATGTTTTATGGATCAAGTGAGTTAATAATACAAGTCACCATATGTGAAACACTTAGAATAGTGCTTTCCCATAGTAAACAATAAATATTTGCCATTATGGTCATATAACATCTATATGAAAATCATTTTAGAATATACCTAACAGTGAAGAACAAAATTACACAATATAGAAATATTATGAGTTATCTTATTCCAAATGTTTAACAAAGTTCTAAAATCACAGACACTTTCATTGACTATATTCACTTTATTCTAAGCTCCTAAAAGTTGGAAATTCAGTCATGGTAGATATGATCAGTTCACTCCCCCTGTTAAACTCTTCAATTACTCTCCACTAATGAAGCCCAGACCTTTTTAAATGGCCTACATACTCCTTCATCATCTGCCTTTGCTTACCTATGTAGCCTTATCCCTCACCTTTGCTGCCCAATTTTAACACCTATCCACACCAACCATAAATGCACACACACACATGCGCAAACTATTTTCAATAGAAACATGTTTTCAGATCTCACCCATGCTATGTATATTGCCAAAAACACTTTTGCACCCATCTTTTCTACTCTAGTATTACTTTAAAGGTGAGAAACTAGTAATAAATTATTGCTTGTCAGTAGAGGAATGGATAACAAATTACTCTTCATTGATATCTAGGAATAGTATTCAGACAGTCCTTAAGATAGTATAAATAATTAATTCATTCATTTAACAAATATTTATTGAGCACCTTAATGTACTGTCCTAAATTCTTCAGATTAGTGAGAAAAATAGACAAAATTTTTACCCTCAAGAATGAGACAAATCTATATTAAGTAAAACAAAACTGCAAGCTGCCTAACATATTTTTATTTTAAAAATCCCATTTAAAAAATAGATTAGCAGGGACAGAATAAGGAGAGAATTTTATGTCATCCTTTATTTTATATACTTCTGCAGTGATATTATATAATAGTGCACACTGATAAGTTATACTATACAATTCTTGGAATTATGATGATTAAAATATTTGCTGCTCAAGGTTAAGTAATTATTTATAAGTTATTTCTTCCCAAAATAAAAAAATTTTTCCATTCACATATACATCTATTGCTTAAACTTTCATTTATTAAATTCTTATGTTTTCCAAAAAGCATTTAGGACACGATCAGGTATGAATATAATATATTCATGCACCTAAATTATATGCAGAAAATTATGTTTATAGTATCACTATAATCCTTTTCTTAACTTTTTTCACTGTCTTGCTACGGTACAAAAGCAATGATGAGTAAAACTGCTGGTGCCCCAGCACAAATCAAGCCAGTGACACAGAACTGTACTAGTTCGTGGTCTATGAAGTCTTTCTCACCATTCACATGCACTTTTTTTTTAAATGTCAGTTTCATTTAAAAATAATGAAACAGTAAAAAGAATTAATTTTATTAAATTTCAGTTTAAAGCATACTTTATAAAAATAATATGTGTAACCAAATAGGAATCACATATATGGTATTTCTGCTGCATACCAAAATACAATGGTTTTCTTGAGAAAAAGCACTCATGTAATTCTTTTAGATACAAACTAACCATTTTTTCTATAGAACTTCATTTTTATTTGACAGAAAGACTGACAAAGAATTGTTATTCAAACTTGGATTTTAAAGGACAATTTCTCAAAAAAGATATGGTGTGAGACTTTTACTTCAAGGGAAACAAATGATTGTATTTGTTTTCCAATAATAAAATCTACACTTTCAAATTAACAAATGTGGTATTGATGGGTGTGATTTCTTGGAAACTTTCTTCTTTTTTTTTTAATTGAAGTATAGTTAATAGACAATCTTATATTGGTTTCAAGAATACAGCACAGTGGTTCAACAGTTAGACACAGTATTAAATCCTCACCCCCACTAGTGCAGTTACTATCTGCCAATGCAGGGAGATGTTACAGAATCACTGGTTATAGTCTTTTCTCCATGCTGTACTACTATCCCTGTGACTAACATATATTATGATAGAGAATTTTTGGGCCCCTTTATTCCTTTACCCTCCCCACCCACCCACCCCAACCTTTCCCCCATGGTAGCCCCAGTCACTTCTCAGTGTCTCTGAGTCTACTGCTGTTTCACTCATTTTGTTTTGTTTTGTTTTTACATGCCACAAATAACTGAGGTCATATGGTCTCTGTCTTTCTCTACCTGACTTATTTCACTTAGCATAATACCCTCTAGATCCATCCAAGTTGTTGCAAATGGCAGGATTTCTTTCTTTTTATGGCTGCTGAATAATATTCCATCATGTATACAAACTACATCTTCTTTATCCATTCATCTACTGATGTACACTTAAGTTGCTTTCATATTTGGCTCTCATAAATAATGTGGCAATAAACATAGGAGTGCATATATCTTTTCTAATATGGGATTTTGTTTTCTTAGGGTAAATTCAGAAGTGGAATTATGGGTTGTATGGTTTTCTATTTTTAGTTTTTTAATGCTTTCCACAGTGGCTGCACCAGTTTACATTCCCACCAACAGTGTAGAAGGCTACCATTCTCTCCATATCCTTGCCAAAACTGGTTAATTCTTGTCTCGTAGACAGTGGCCTTCTGACTGATGTGAGGTGATATCTCATTGTGGTTTTGATTTGCATTTCCCTGATGATAAGCAATGTGGAGCATATTTTCATGTGCCTATTGGTCATCTGTATTTTTTCATTGAAAAAATGTCAGGTCAGGTCCTCTGCACATTTTTTAATTGGGTTATTTGTTTTCTGGTGTTGAAGTACATGAGCTTTTTAGATATTGTGGATGTTAACCCCTTACTGGGTAAATTGTTTATGAATGCATTCTCCCATACTGTAGGTTGCCTTTCTCTTCTGTTGATGGTGCCCTTTGCTGTAGAAGGCTTTTTAGTTTCATGTAGTTCCACATGCTCATTTTTTATTTTGTTTCCCTTGCCCAAGGATATGCGTCTAGGAAAAACTTGCTCATGCTTATGTCAAGAGATTTTTGCCTAGGTTTGCTTCTCAGAGTTTTATGGTTTTATGTCTTACATATAGGTCTTTAATCCATTTCAAGTTTACTTTTGTGTGTGGAGTTAGACAGTAATACATTTTTATTCTCTTACATGAAGTTGTCCAGTTTTCCCACCACCAGTTATTGAAGAGAGATTGTCTTTTTCCTATAGTATATTCATGGCTCCATTATCACATATTAATTAGCCATATATGCATGGGTTTATATTTGGGCACTCTATTCTGTTTCATTGATCTTTGGGTCTGTTCTTGTGCCAGTATCATACTGTTTTGATTACTGTAGCATTGTAGTATAGCTTGAAGTCAGAGAGTGTAATATCTCCAGGTTTGTTCTTTCTCAGGATTGCTTTGGCTATTCCAGGTCTTTTGCAGTTCCATATGAATTTTAGGATTATTTGCTCTAGTTCATTGAAAAATGTCATTGATATTTAGATAGGGATTACAATGAATCTGTAAATTGCTTTCGGCAGGATGGCCATTTTGACAATATTTATTCCTCCATTCCATGAGCAGAGGATAGATTTCTATTTTTTTGTATCTTCTTTAATTTCTCTCATGAGTGTCTTAAAGTTTTCAGAATACAGGTCTTACATCTCCTTGGTTATGTTTATTGCTATTCTATTCTTTTTGATGCAATTGTAAATGGAATTGTTTCCTGATTTCTCTCTCTGATAGTATGTTGTTACTATATAGGAATGCAACAGACTTCTGTGTATTAATTTTGTATCCTGCAACTTTGCTGAATCTAGTTATTGGTTCTAAAAGTTTTTTGGTGGAGTCTTTAGGATCTTCTATACATAGTATTATGTCATCTGCGATAGTGACAGTTTTACTTCTTCCTTGCCAGTTTGCTTGCCTTTTATCTCTTTGTGTTGTCTGATTGCCATGGCTAGGATCTCCAGTACTATGTTGAATAAAAGTGGTAAGAGCATAACCTAGAAGAAATGGACAACTTTCTAGAAAAATACAACCTTCCAAGGCTGACCCAGGAAGAAACAGAAAATCTGAATAGACCAATTACCAGCAAAGAAATTGAATTGGTAATAAAAAAAACTACCTAAGAACAAAACGCCTGAACCAGATAGTTTCACTACTGAATTTTATCAAACATTTGGTGAAGACCTAATACCCATCATCATTAAAGTTTTCCAAAAAAGTAGAAGAGGAGGGAACACTCCCAAACTCATTCTATGAGGCAAACATCACTCTAATACCAAAACCAGGTAAAGATACCACAAAAAAAGAAAACTACAAACCAATATCCCTGATGAACATAGATACAAAAATACTCAACAAAATATTAGCAAACAGAATTCAAAAATACATCAAAAAGATCATCCATCATGATCAAGTAGGATTCATCCCAGGGATGCAAGTATGGTACAACATTCAAAAATCCATCAACATCATCCACCACATCAACAAAAGAAGGAAAAAAACCACATGATCATCTCCATAGATGCTGAAAAAGCATTCAACAAAATTCAACATCCACTCATGATAAAAACTCTCAACAAAATGGATATAGAGGGCAAGTACCTCAACATAACAAAGACCATATATGACAAACCCACAGCCAACATTATACTTAACAGCAAGAGGCTGAAAGCTTTTCCTTTAAGATATGGAACAAGACAAGGATGCCCACTCTCCCCACTTTTACTCAACATAGTTCTAGAGATCGTAGCCACGGCAATCGAGACAACACAAAGAAATAAAAGGCATTCAGATTGGCAAGGAAGAAGTCAAACTGTCCCTGTTTGCAGATAACATGATATTGTACTTAAAAAACCCTAAAGAATCCACTCCAAAACTACTAGTCTAATATCTGAATTCAGTAAAGTTGTGGGATACAAAAGTAATACACAGAAATCTGTTGCATTCCTATACACTAACAATGAACTAGCAGAAAGACAAATCAGGAAAACAATTCCATTCACAACTGCATCAAAAAGAATAAAATACCTAGGAATAAGCCTAACCAAGGAAGTGAAAGACTTATACTCTGAAAACTACAAGACACTCATGAGAGAAATTAAAGAAGATACCAATAAATGTAAACACATTGTGTGCTCATGGATAGGAAGAATTAATACTGTCAAAATGGCAATCCTGCCTAAAGCAATCTACAGATTCAATACAATCCCTATCAAAATACCAACAGCATTCTTCAATGAACTAGAGCAAATAGTTCTAAAATTCATATGGAACCACAAAAGACCCCGAATAGCCAAAGCAATCCTGAGAAGGAAGAATAAATCGGGGACAATTAGGCTTCCTGACTTCAAGCTCTACTACAAAGCCACAGTAATCAAGACAATTTGGTACTGGCACAAGAACAGACCCTTAGACCAATGGAACAGACTAGAGAGCCCAGATAAAAACCCAAGCATATATAGTCAATTAATATATGATAAAGAAGCCATGGATATTCAATGGGGAAATGACAGCCTCTTCAACAGCTGGTGTTGGCAAAACTGGACAGCTACATTTAAGAGAATGAAACTAGATTATTGTCTAACTCCATAAACAAAAGTAAACTCAAAATGAATCAGAGACCTGAATATAAGTCATGAAACCATAAAACTCTTAGAAAACAACATAGGCAAAAGTCTCTTGGACATAAACATGAGCAACTTCATGAACATATCTCCCCGGCAAGGGAAACAAAAGCAAAAATGAACAAGTGGGACTATATCAAACTAATAGCTTCTCTTCAGCAAAGGACACCATCAGTAGAACAAAAAGACATCATACAGTATGGGAGAATATATTCATAAATTACATATCCGATAAAGGGTTGACATCCAAATTATATAAAGAGCTCATGCACTTCAACAAAAAGCAAATAGGCCAATTAAAAAATGGGCAGAGGAGCTGAACAGACACTTCTCCAAAGAAGAAATTCAGATGGCCAACAGGCACATGAAAAGATGCTCCACATCGCTAATCATCAGAGAAATGCAAAATAAAACCACAATGAGATATCACCTCATACCAGTTAGGATGGCCACCATCCAAAAGACAAACAACAACAAATGTTGATGAGGATGTGGAGAAGGGGAACACTCCTACACTGCTGGTGGGAATGTAAATTAGTTCAGCCATTGTGGAAAGCAGTATGGAGGTTCCACAAAAAATTCAGAATAGAAATACCATTTGACCCAGGAATTCCACTCCTAGGAATTTACCCTAAGAAGGCAGCAGCCCAGTTTGAAAAGGACATATGCACCACTATGTTTATTGCAGCACTATTTACAATAGCCAAGAAATGGAGGCAACCTAAGTGTCCATCAGTAGATGAATGGATAAAGAAGATGTGGTATATATGCACAGTGGAATATTATTCAGCCATAAGAGGAAAACAAATCCTACTATTTGCAACATGGATGGAGCTAGAGGGTATTATGCTCAGTGAAATAAGTCAGGCAGAGAAAGACAAGTATCAAATGATTTCACTCATCTGTGGAGTATAAGAACAAAGAAAAAAACTGAAAGAACAAAACAGCAGCAGACTCACAGAACCCAAGAATGGATTAACAGTTACCAAAGGGAAAGGGACTGGGGAAGGTGGGTGGGAAGGGAGGGATAAGGGGGGAAAGGGGGTATTACAATTAGCACACATAATGTAGCGGGGGCAGGGGAGGATATGGGGAAGGCAGTGTAACACAGAGAAGACAAGTAGTGATTCTATAGCATCTTAGTACACTGATGGACAGTGACTGTAATGGGGTATGCGGTGGGGACTTGATAATGGGGGGAGTCTAGTAACCATAATGTTGCTCATGTAATTGTATATTAATAAAAAAATAAAAAGAAGTGGTAAGAGCAGACATCCTTCTCTTGTTCCTGATATTAGAGGAAAACTTTTCAGTTTTTTATCATTGAGTAGGATGTTAGCTGTGGGCTTGTCATATATATATGGCATTTATTATATTGAGGCATGTTGCCTCTATATTCATTTTGTTAAGAGTTTTTATCATTAATGGATATTAAATTTTGTCAAATGCTTTTTCAATATCTATTGAAATGATCATATGGTTTTAATCCCTTTTTTTGTTAATGTGATACATCATATTGATTGATTTATTAATATTGTACCATCCTTTCATCCCAGGAATAAATCCCACTTGGTTATGATGGAATCCTTTGATGTATTTTTTTGTTCAGCTTTCTAATATTTTGTTGAGGATTTCTGCATCTATGTTCATCAGGGATATTGGTCTCTAATTTTCCTTCTTTCTTTTTTTCTTTGTGTCTGTGTTCATCAGGAATATTGGTCTACAATTTTCTTTTTTGTTGTATTTTTTTGTTGTTTTGTAGTGTCTTTGTGTGGTTTTGGTATTAGAGTGATGCTGGCCTCATAGAATGAGTTTGGGAGTACTCCCTCCTTTTCTACTTTTTGGAATACTTTAAGAAAGATGGGTATTAGCTCTTCTTTAAATATTTGGTAGAATTCAACTGTGAAGCCATCTGATCTTGGACTTTTGTTTCTTGGGACTTTTTTGATTAGCAATTCAATTTTGTTACTAGTAATTAGTCTGTTCAGATTTTCTTCTTCTTCCTGAGTAAGTCTTGGAAGTTTGTACTTTTGTAGGAGTTTGTCCATTTCTTCTAGGTTGTCCAACTTATTGGCATATAATTTTTCGTAGAATTCTCTAATAATTCTTTGTTTTTCTGTGGTGTCAGTTGTCACTATTCCTTTTCATTTCTGATTTTACTTGTGTATTCTCTCCTCTTTTATTGATAAGTCTGGCTATGGGTTTGTCTATTTTGCTTATTTTCTCAAAGAACCAGCTCTTGGTTTCATTGATTTTTCTTCTATTGTTTTATTCATTTCTGCTCTGATCTTTATTATGTCCCTCTTATACTAACTTTGGGTTTCATTTATTCTTTTCTAGTTTCTTTCATTGCAAGTTTAGGCTGTTTATTTGGTATTGTTCTTGTTTCTTAAGGTAGGCCTATATTGCTATGTACTTCCCTCTTAGAGAAGTTTTTTCAGTTTCCCACAAATGTTGAAGTGTTATATTTTTGTTTTCATTTGTCTTAGTGTATTGCTTGATTTCTACTTTGATCTGTTCATTGAGCCATTGATTATTTAGATGCATGTTGTTTAGCCTCTGTGTGTGCATTTTTTTATACATATAATTTATCTCTAGTTTCATATCAATTTTTTGATATTATATTGTGAAATTTATCAACACTTGGAAGCCTTGAATAACTCAGTGATCCAACGTTTTCCAAATGATTAATACATGATGTCATAAAATCATATACTGGTAAAAGATCCATTTTAAGTGCAAGTCAGAACAATGGAATTTTAAAATAATGTAATAAAATATGTCATTATGTTTCAGATTTTGAATTGCAACTAACCTCTATCTTACTTGTAAACTGTAGAACAAAAAAAAAGAATATTCACAATTATCTGTAAAAGTTATGAAAATACTCCATTTTCTAAGCACATATATATGCAGTGCTTCATACACTCCAATGAAGGGAATATATTGCAACATATTGAATGAAGAAGCAGACATGAAAAGTCAATGATTTTCTATTAAGCCTGATATTAAAGGAATTTGCAGAAAATCAAAATAATGCCATTTTTCTCACAAAATTATTTTTTGGCATTAGAGTGATTTAAAGAAAACTATATTATTTATTTTAACAGGAATTAATATAGTCTTATTTAAGTGAATTAATAAATATTTAAAATTATTTCTTGGTTTCAGTTTCTAATGTTAAATATATCAATAGATGAAAGCTACATCAATGAAAGCTCTTTGGGTCCTCATTAATATTTTAGTGTATTAAAAGAGACCTAAAATTGCTGACCTATATGTAAGCAGTTATGAGCCACTAGTCTTACCAGTCAATAAGCAAAGTGAGTTAACTGCTTCCACAATTCTGAAGATGTGGTGGACACTCAAATATGTGCTAAATGTAAATGATCCTCAAAAGTATTTCAGAGAAAATATAAAATTTTACAATGAATGAAAACTATAGGTTTTAAATTAGAACTGTGTTTAAAACTTAACTCTTATATGTATTATTTTTGTGGTTTTGGACAAATTTTTTAGTTTTTCTAAGGCTTTGTTTCCCCATATATAAAATAAAATTTTTAATATCTATCCAGCACAATTGTTGTTTAATATTGTTAGATAAATATTATCAATGTTGGTAAATAACAGAATGAAGATGTGGAGATATTAGACCATTTATACTCTGCAAATAGGAATACAAAACAGTGCAGCTGCTTTGGAAACAGTCTAAGCTCCTGAAATGGTTAAACACAGAGCTACTATATGACCCACAAAATCCACTCCTGGGTATACATACCCAAGAGGGATAAACATAACTGCACACCAAAACTTATACAATGTTAATAACAGCATTATTCATGATAGCCAAAAATGGAAACACTGCATTTCCATCAACTGATGAATAAAACATAGTCTATATCCATATAATGGAATATTACTTGGCAAAAAAATATATATGCTAAAACATGATACATGCTAAAACACTGATGAACCTTGAAAACATTGTGTTAAGTTAAAGAAGCCAGTCACAACCCTCCTACACTGCTGGTAGGAATGTAAATTAGTTCAACCATTGTGGAAAGCAGTATGGAGGTTCCTCAAAAAACTCAAAATAGAAATACCATTTAACCCAGGAATTCCACTCATATGAATTTATCCTAAGAATGCAGGAGCCCAGTTTGAAAAAGACAGATGCACCCCTATGTTTATCGCAGAACTATTTACAATAGCCAAGAAATGGAAGCAACCTAAGTGTCCATCAGTAGATGAATGGATAAAGAAGAGGTGGTACATATACACAATGGAATATTATTCAGCCATAAGAAGAAAACAAATCGTACCATTTGCAACAACATGGATGGAGCTAGACGGTATTATGCTCAGTGAAATAAGCCAGGCAGAGAAAGACAAGTATCAAATGATTTCACTCATCTGTGGAGTATAAGAACAAAGCAAAAACTGAAGGAACAAAACAGCAGCAGACTCACAGAACCCAAGAATGGACTAACAGTTACCAAAGGGAAAGGGACTTGGGAGGATGGGTGGGAAGGGAGGGATAAGGGGGAAAAAGGGGCATTATGATTAGCACACATAATGTAGGGTGGGGGGACATGGAGAAGGCAGTATAACACAGAGAAGACAAGTAGTGATTCTATAGTAACTTATTATGCTGATGGACAGTGACTATAATGGGTATGTGGTGGGGACTTGATAATAGGGGGAGTCTAGTAACCATAATGTTGTTCATGTAATTGTACATTAATGATACCAAAATTTTAAAAAAAGGAAAAAAAAAGAAGCCAGTCACAAAAAAACACATATAATTCCATTTATATGAAATGTCCAGAACAAGTAAATCTATACAGATAGAAAATAGATTAGTGATCACCTAAGGATAAGAAATTTGAGCAGAAATGGAGAGTGAATGCTAAAGGGTAGGGGATTTCTTTGCAAGTGATGAAAATATTCTATAATTGATTGTGATGATAGTTGCATGACTCTAAAAAAACATTAAAAAGTACTCTTCAAATTGGTGAATATTATGGCATATGAATTATATCTCAATAAAGCCATTGGAAAAAATAATTGAATGAATGAACAAAGGTAAAAATGTCTAGCAAAATGCTTGACACATATTAAAATTCAATAAATGCTTCCTTTGTCCTGAAAATAACTGATATGTCTTTTAAAATTCACTGGCAAACCTGAAGTAAATCACAAGCATTTGAGCAGATTCAATTAGATTATAGGGAAAAAATTACATGTAAATGATTAACAAACAGTAAAGTGTATTCACAAAGGAAGCTCCTATCTTCTTATCTAGATTCTCTTATTGAGATAGAAGCTATCCCTTTCTAGAAATTTCTGTAAAATATAAATGTAAAAAACAGGATGGACCTCCTAAGAGTCCTCGTAGTTATTTAATACTAACTGATATTCAACACCTGATTTAAATTTCAGTGTCTTAAATGAGATTTCCTCATTGAAGTGTGCAGCATGTTTGAGAAAAAAAGAAGACCTTGCATATGATGTAGGATAAAACTGCTTAGCAGATGATTTACTGACAAAAATTGCTACTATGAAAAAATTTTGTCTCTTTCTCATATTCTTCTTTCTATTAAATAATTATTATATTGTGCAATAAAGTTTTTGATGTGAATTTATTTATTATAAAGCTTACTTTGAAAAAATATCCAATGTGGGTGATATGAGCAATATACATAAAAGGGTAATCATACTAGGAAGCAGAATACATTCTAAGACTATGGTCCTTTTCAGTGAAAAGAAAACTGTCTATGTTCTTCTCTGCTTGATTCTTATATTTGTGATATTTAGTTATAAAAGGAACCTTCTGTATCTGAGTTTTAAAATTTACATCTGCCTGTTGGCATAAGTAAGCAGACAGATCTTGTGGTCTTGAGGCAAAAACTAACTAGAACTCCCATTCATGAAGCAGTAGTATACTGGTGAAATGAAGCCAGGGTGAGGAGACAGAAAAATTTAAAGGTAATATCTCCAAATAGTGTTCTCTGATATTCACAGATTTCTTGTGCACCTTTCTACTTTAGTACATTCACTCAATCACTAATTCAATAAAAATTTATTATTTACCTTGGGTCAAGCAGTGAACTCACCCACACACACCCTGTTTTCATACAATTTATCTTTTAGTAGAGGAACTGAGACAAGAAATAAATAATAAAATTAAAAGTATGTTAAGATATAGTAAAGGCTATAGAAAAAATGAGGCTAAGTAGAAGCAAGAAGTTCCGATTATAAATAGGATGAACAAGGCAAGTCTTCCTGAGAATGACAGTTAATCAAGAACTTGAAGGAGCTGAAAACAAATGATCCATGAGAGTATTTAGGAGCAGAGCATTCCAAGAAAAATAAACAACAAATGCAAAGGTCCTGAGGTGGGTGCCTGTTTGAGGACCATCAGTGGGTAAACATAGTAAGAGCAAAAACAGTAAAGGGAAGAGGTGATATTTTGAGATATTAAATACATATTTGGTCTTCATACCCCATTCCTGGCACACAGCTTCAAAAACCCTGGCTCTGCTTTTCCTGAGAGATGACAGTGAGAGGGTGATTTTTTATTATTTACAATAAGCCTCATTTCAACAACATCTGAGTTTATGCTAACGAAGTGACTCTTGATGGGCCCTTAGATAGCTTCAGGATGCGGGCTGGTTGCCAGAGGAACCAACCACATGACTAGACAGTTGAAACTTTTAGCCCTCACTCTGACTTCTTGGGAGGGGAGAGAGGCTGGGGATTGAGTTAATCACCAATGGCCAATGATATAATCAATCATACCTATATACTGGAACATCAATAAAAACTTTAATCAAAGTGTTCAGAGAGCTTCAGGGTTAATGAATGCATCTTTATGTCAGGAAGGTGGAGCATCCCAAACCCCATGGAGATAGAAATTCAGGTGCTTGGGACCTTTCAGATGTTACCCTAGGTGCCACTTCATCAGGCTATTCATTGTATCCTTTATAATAAAATAGTAATTGTAAAGTGTTCCCTTAGTTCTGCAAGACATTATAGCAAATGATCAAACCTGAGGAGGGGATTTGGGGAACCCCTGATTCGTAGCCAAGTTGGACATAAGTGTGAGTAATCATGAGACCTATGACCTTTGATTGATATCTGAAGTGGTAGGGGGCAGCCTTGTGGGATTAAGTCTTTAAATGGTGGGGCGGTCCTCACTAACTCTGGGTAGTTAGCATGAGCATTGAATTAAATTGTAGGACACTCATCTGGTGTCCACAGAGAATTAGAGAATTGTTTGGTGTGGAAAACTCACATTTTTGGTGTCAGACATGTTTTGAGTAGAGGAACAGTTTTCCTTTAGGAAAATAGAAGATGAAATTAAAGAAGAAAGGAGGTGGTATATCTATCTTGTAGGACCTTGAGGGCCATCACAGGGATTTTGGCCTTTACTCAAGTTAATTTGGGGATCCATTAGAGGGTTTTGACCCAAGTAGTGATGTGATTTTGTTAGAGTAGGTGGATAGTCAGATATGAGCAAGGAAGGTGGGTAGGGACTTCTGCTGGCTATTGTTTACATTCTGCCATTGTTTACATTTTACACATGCTGTGTAGGCTGCTCTTGAGGGATATATGGAGTGAGATGTAGATAACAGACCAGTTAAAAGTGGCTAGTTCCAAAATGGATGAAAAGTTAACCCAAATTCTATCCCAAAGCTGATTATACTCTCAGTACCGTAACACTGGCATGATGGTTTTGACCTCCCCCCGCCATTGTGAGCTGACAATGGCCATGTCAGTTCCAGTGAGAACCAAATACAGCCAAAAATTCCCCTGCCAGGTGTGAGGGTGGAACGAGCTCAAACTCAGAGAAGACTGCCTGTTTCCTTTGAAACCTGTCCCCACTTAGTGCATATTCATCTCCCTTTACATAAAAAAAAAATAGCCCTATTGTCTCCTCAGTCCAACTCCCTCTAGGATATGCCTGCACTCAACTCTCGGGTATGTACTTTTGCTTCTCTTTAAATTCTTATTTTCCCATGAACTCCTAAAGTTCAGCTGCTTTTGCATCCATTCTTGAATTCTTTCTTGCAACAAGACCAAGAAACTGTCTTCAGTAACAATTTAATTTATATTTTAAAAGGGTCAGTCTAGCTTCTGAGTGGAAAACATACTGTATGGGGACAAGGGAGAAAGCAGGGATATCGGCCAGGAGGCTACTACAATAATGTAAGCAGGAGAGATTGCTGGCTTAGGCCAAGTGGCACATTTCAACTGAATAATTTGAAGAGAGTTAAACTATTTACAAAGATATAAAGGATATTAAGGAAAACAACCAGAGATAGTGACATGCCCAGGAGCTAGTTATAGGAAGAAGCTGCTGTCTGTCATACCTAGGCCCCAGGGTAAGGCTAGAGAATGGGTCCTGGAACCTGGATGATGTAATTGTATGGAGAGGGTCATGACAGGGCCACAAACAACCTGCAGCAATCTGGCAAAGAGCTGAGGGTAGGGAGATGACATCAACCTTACTTTTCTCAGTGCCTCTCACTGGTTGAACCCAAACAGAAGTCAAAGAGGAAAGGATCTTATTCAGACAGTCTGTAAGACTGGGGCTTTCAGAGTACAAAGCAAGTTTAGAAGGTATAGAGAGGAGCAAATGGAAAATATGTCCTATAGTGAGGAATCAATGTTGATGTCAAGGTTTGTGACTTGAACTACTAAAAAGATAGAGTTGCCATTTACTGAAATCAGAAAGAATTTAGGTGCAGTAGATCTGGGAAAGAAAATCAGGCGTTCCATTTTAGACATGTTAAATTTAAAGGGTTCAAGTAGAAATATATAGTAGAAAAGTGGATATATAAACTTGGAACTCAAAGAAGAGGCCAAGGCTGGAAAGAAAATATTAACACTAGTTGTGATGGACTTGAGATACCAGAGAAATTGTGTCACTGATCTATAAATGCAAATGATTCTCTTTCAAGAGATAATCCCTTTTATACTTTCAGAGGAAGAACACTTAAATAATATTTTAATCAACTCCTCTTTAGCATCCTCTAAAGCACAAACTAAAAAGTTTATGTTATAAATATCTATGTATGCTGCTATAGACTGTAAGCTTCTTACAAGTAGGGGGCCCTTCTTAGTCATCTTTGTATTCCCAATACCTAGCATATAAAAGCCTCTCAAAAAATGTTTGACAGATGAGTAGAATTAATGAAAATATAAATGAATGAAAATAGGGTTGGGAACTGCTGGTGGGAATGCAAATTAGTTCAACCGTTGTGGAAAGCAGTATGGAGGTTCCTCAAAAAACTCAAAATAGAAATACCATTTGACCCAGGAATCCCACTCCTAGGAATCTACCCTAAGAATGCAGCAGCCCAGTTTCAAAAAGACAGATGCACCCCCATGTTTATCGCAGCACTATTTACAATAGCCAAGAAATGGAAGCAGCCTAAGTGTCCATCAGTAGATGAATGGATAAAGAAGAGGTGGTACATATACACAATGGAATATTATTCAGCCATAAGAAGAAAACAAATCCTACCATTTGCAACAACATGGACGGAGCTAGAAGGTATTATGCTCAGTGAAATAAGCCAACTGGAAAAAGACAAGTACCAAATGATTTCACTCATATGAGGAGCACAAGAGCAAAGAAAAAAACTAAAAGAAAAAAAAACCAGCAGCAGACTCACAGAACCCAAGAATGGACTAATAGTTACCAAAGAGAAAGGGACTGGGGAGGATGGGCGGGAAGGGAGGGACAAGGGAGAAAAGGGGCATTATGATTAGCACACATAATGTAGGGTGGGGGGACATGGGGAAGGCAGTATAACACAGAGAAGACAAGTAGTGATTCTATAGCATCTCACCACGCTTATGGACAGTGATGTAGTGGATAGTTTAATAACCATAATATTGCACATGTAACTGTAGATTAATGATACCAAAATAAAAAAAAATAGGGTTGGGATTTGTGGGTGTCCCCGAGGTGCTATCTAAAATGCCACATTAATGAAAAAAGTTTTGTTTCTGTAAGAAGAGCCTCTTCCAATTGACTGAAGAATAGGATATCCTCATTCATCTTATGACTGGAAGTCAAGAAAAGACCAAGGGTCACAGTTTAAACAAGAAAGGCATAGGCAACTTTGAAAGCTTGTGTTAGCACAGCAAAGAGCAAGCCCCAAGCCTGCTTTTATTTTTTTAATATTTATTTATTATACTAAATTTAGTATATATCATTCTGAAACCTGTTTTTATACTATTACTATATATGAGCTTAAAAGAAAATATCTATGTTACTGTTATCCATGTTCTCAATTATATAAACTCTGTTATTACTAGATATATAATTTTGTGTCTTTTTTCATTAATACGTTTTTAAATTCATACATGTTGGCATATATAGCTGTTGTTTATTTTGAATGCTTCTTTATTTGGTGACTATTATAAACAATGCTACAGTGAACATTCTTGTACATGTGCAAGGGTTTCTTTGGGATATAAATATATAAATATAACAGTTGGATTGTACAGTATTTGCATCCTTGACTTTGCTAGATATAGTTAAACTGTTCTCAGAGTAGATATAAACTTACACTCCCACAAGCAGTTTATAAGAATTCCAGCTGGTCACACTTAATTTTTGCCAGTCTGATGGATGTGAAATGTTTCTACAATCTGCATTTCTCAATTATTCAGGCATCCTCTTCTGTGCATTGTCTATTTAATTTTGGGCCAGTGTGGATTCAGAAAACTATGCCCACCACATGTTTCTTAGTTCCATATCAGTGGCCAGGTCTGCTCAAGAACTTTCATGCCGAAGTCAAAAAGCAGTACCTCTGAACAAGGGATTTTGGATATTCCTCTAGAAGCCACAAAATTTAGTGGTAGTGACTCTCAGAGGTATGGGTTTCAGATATCAGAGAAAAATATTAGATACTGACATAAATGCAAATGGTTCTCTCTCTTTCAGAGTTTAATTTACTCTGAAGGAGAAAAGATCCTAATATTTTATTCACTTCATTTTCCTCAGCATATCTAATCTCTGTCTTTCTCTGTGTGTGTTTTTCTTTCTTTCTCACATATACTTAAATACACAAATTGGTATTAAATACAGTAAAAAAGGCATATATAAAAACATGTATTAAATAAAATAAAAAATAGTACTCAAAACAGGAAGCTCCCTTGTTGACAGTTTGATGAAAGAAAGGAGGATCAACTACCCCATCAGCCATCAGTGGAGATGAGAAAATTTCAAGTAATTCACAACAGCCGATATGCTTCACCAAGCACACAGTATACATGTGAGTAAAATAGATTTTAACATAATTTCATCAGTTCTGTATATAAGTTATGATCCATCCCAACAGCATTTTAATAGATCTTTCTCAGTGAAAAAAAAGTCTCTGTATTTATGGCAAAAATATACCAATCAGTAAAAAATATATATATATGAATATGGATTTCAAAATCAACTTCATATAATAGAATTCCTCCATCAAAATCCTGTTTCAGAAACCTCACTAAACTTGACATAATGTTATTTCTTGGATTCTTTAAAGTATACAGTCATAGAGATGCCTTGTTATAGATACCTGTAGGTTCTACATTTTGACAAAATTAGAACTCTCCAAAAGGCTAGTCTTTTATGACTATTAAAACATGGAACAACATTGTCCAATAGAGCTTTCTATGATAATGGAAATGCTCTATATCTTTGCTATTCCATAGGATAGCCATTAGGCACATGTGGTAATAAACATTTGAAATGTGGTTCATGTGACTGAGGAACTGAATTTTAATTTTAGTTAATTTTAATTGACTTGAATGCATTAAATAACCAACATGTGGCAAGTAACTTCTGTATTGGGCAGCACAGATTTAGCGTAACCTAGAAAAACTTTCCTTTTATCTAGCCATAAACACTGGTCTCTATGCTAAGCAGATAGCCAGGAATGACCATCTCTGCCTTAAGATCAGAGATGACACCACTCTCCTGTCAGCACCACTTGTGATGATCTATTTCTCTCCTTCTACAGTGCTGAATTACTGGGAACCAACTACCCAGACAGCCTGTGTCTTCTGGCTTGACTCTCATTTCTAGCAGAGTGTACGCTTAATTCTTGTTATCCAACCTACAGGTGCTTGGATACCTGCCTTGATGGACTTCCTGCTCCTGACGTGTGTTCTTGGGCATCTCTGCTTTATCGCTTAGGGTGATTCAGCTCCTTCAGTGACCATTATCCTCCTGCCCCTCTGCTGCCAGCATCAATCGATTATACTCTATTTCCTCTGTTCACATCCCCACTCATGACCTTAGCCAGACCTAAAGCATCGGTCTAACCTACGGTTTATAAGCACACACTTGGGTCTGATTTCTTTTGGCCTTCCCATCAAGAAATGGAACTCGTTAAATGGGAAACTGTTTAAGATAATTTGATGACTTAATCCTCAATATAACACTGTTCTCTGTACACCCCAAAATTCAAAACAGTTATCAATCTACGAGTACTATTTTATTTCCCTGATGAGCAAAAAAGAACAAAGCTGATTTCTAAAATATTTTCAGAGATATCAGAAAATTGTCCTGTGAACTGAAAGATTTTGAGACAATCAAATAATTAATAGATCCCAGTATGAGATACTGATTATAGGCATAGTAGTAAGGGGTCATTGTAAGAGAAGATGACAATCTTCCCTTAACTATTTCTCATAGCTTTAGCTTAATAGTTAACTAAAGTATAATTTATTATTAAAATTCTATTTGTGTTTTATAAGTTTTTACAGTAAACACAGAAATATATATATGGATATAAATGCTATAAATGTAAGGATCTTAGTCTAGCCAGAGTCCAGAGTTTCCAAAGTTTATTGTCTACAATTGCTCTCATGAAGTATCTAGGCATTCTGTCAACTAATAACTAGAGATGATTCACTATTGAATTGCAGATGAGATTTTCCTAGAAAGTCAGAATAATATGAAATAATCCTTGAAAGCAAATTAGAAAACCCGAAGTACACTAAAGTATAAGTAAGATCCTCAAACCCAAAGAATTTAAATTAATAGAGAAGTGAAAGTTTACAGTGGCAGAATTTGAAAAGAGAAGCTACAGGTATTAAAAAGTGAAAAAGTCCTATTAATCTCAAAAAAAAAGAAGTAAACTTCACAGTTAAGAACATAACATGTTCTTTGTTTGGCATATGTTTTTGCTGTTTTTTAGGTTTTGTTTTTGTTTTTCTATTTGTTTAGCTCAAAGAATAGCATGGGAGACTTGGGAAATGCATGAGGAAATGTGTCCCGAGAACAACCAGAATAGATGCTAGCTTGTCTAGGTGGAAAGAGCATGAACTTCAGTATCAGAGAGTCCTCGATTCAAATCCTGGATGGCCGTTATCATCTTGGTGCCTTGAGAAAGTTATTTTATTTTCCTGAGGCTCTGTTCCCTCCTTTACAAAAGGAGCATGATGGTGCCCAACTCATGGCACTCGTTTGGATTAAGTGGGATGAAATAAACAAAGGCACTGGGACACAGTGTTTGCCCCATAAATGCTAGGCTTCGCCTTTGTCAGCACCCTCCTCTCTGGCTTCTCTGTATGTCTTTAGCAACAGGAATTTCTTGTGTCCAAACGGTAGAAAATATGAAATACTGTAAACCCTACATAGCCTAACACAATGATAGGCAAATAATAAGCACTCAAAAAAATATTTGTGGATTGATTGAGATTCTACAAATGCATTCCTTCTTGAAAGCAAAGAGATGGATGACATGAATTCTAAAGAATTCTAAAGGAAGGGTCCTGGTTCTGAGATTAACATTCTACTAAGAAAGCTTTTCTCAATGTTAACCACAATAAGAGTCAGCTCATCATGGAGGGGGAAAAAAAAAGTAATTTTTTTTTCTGGTTCTACCTCTAGTTTTCTTTATGAAATACAATACAGGAATCTCCTCAGACCCTTCCTGTAATCTTTAGCAAACTCTTCTTTCTAGACTGAAAAAAATCAAAACTTTCTTCCAGTATTCCTTTTCATCTCATTCATCACTTCTTCTTCATTTGTTTCTTGATCATTAATTCTGAGTGTATCTCCGATGAACCTTTGTAAATATTTAAAACAGGGCCCAGGTACAAAGAGCACCAAAAAAGATAGTGGTGATCCTGCCCCCTCTCCTCTTTCTAACACCAAAACTAGACAGTATGCAGAGAGAGACCTGGGACAAGTAACAGTTACTCCAGGAAAATGCTTCTGAGCACCCATGTGGGAGGGAAACCCTAAACCATGACTGCCATGGCTGAGAAATACACAGTTAGAGAAGAGCCATCATGCTGCCAGGCAAATGCCTACTGGCACTAAACTATGGCTGGAAAAATAAAAGAGCTCCTTTCAGTAACCAATTAACAAGAAATTCAGGACTCTCAATGGATGTGAAAGCCTGTGTTTAAGGAGAACCACAGAATGGTTGTGCCCATTTCATTTTCTTTAGCCTTCTTAATAAACATCTGTTTATGTTCCCTTGATGTTACCAACTTAAACTTCAGGGTCTCAGTAGGTTTTCCCACATTTCAACATGAAAAAACTTCTAGCCATATAGATTTATGTAAAGCACTCTTTGTACACTTCACTGTCTCTTGAAATCTTGCAACCTGAGCACAACAGTTATGTGTTTAAACTTAAAGTAGAAGTGGTTTTACTAACTTGAGTAAAAATGTATTCTTGGGTCTAGATAAAACTACAGTTTCTTCATAAATAGCTGTTTACACTGGAATTTGCCATGGATGAATAAATGTAAACCTACTTGTTTATAATATGGTTACACACACACACACACACACACACACACACACATATATATGTCCATATATTTTTTAAATTTAAAATTAAGTTCATTTAAATCTTCATTTAAAAAGGATGATCATGAGCCAATTTTAGAAATGTCTTACATTTGTAAAGATCTGTAGAGGATGCCTTCTATAATCACTCTTCTAATAACCACATATTTCTAATAAATCTTAAAATCAGACTTTTCTATTGAGAGTTATTCAAAGACAGGGCCCAGGAGCACATGTGTGGTTTTGATTCCATCTCCACTCTTGCCCTAATTCTTGTGGCTTGGACCCATTCCAGATGCTCTGCCTCACTCTGTGGTTTGTATCTGAGATCCCCTTTCCTGATTCATTGCATTCTCCTGATTGACAAACAGATTTAGATATGAAAACAAACAGTTACCTGCCTGTAATTGGTTTCTAACAGCTGCACCGTTGTAGCCTTCATGTTGTGGCACTTCAAACCAGGGTGAAGGTGTCTCCTAGGGAAGCTTGCTGTTCAGCTCAAAGAGTGCACGTGCTTCTGGGTGCCGGGATGTGGGTGTACGTCAGTTTGGTTTGGTTTGCTTTTGTTTTTATTTGTTTTATTGTTTCGTTTTTACCACTTGGAAGTCTTTCACCAAGATATTCAGTGACTTCGGTATACATACGATTTATACATTTCACGATCTGAAATTTATATTCTTATTTTTTAATCCTCCACAAATTAAATTTAAATAAGAATACATTGGATTTTAGCTTTCTAAACTGATGTGCCTTTTAATTGAGGTCAGAATAGTCTTCAAGGGAAAAAGGTCACTTATTTTGTTACCTATTTAGTGTGAAGCATAATACTACTTCATTAGTAGACTAAAATGTTAGACTAGAAGTAATAAACAATTATTGTATTTTGGTAGTTTGTTTCATAAGGTGAGTTGAATTACGTGAAATATATCAAACTAGTTACAATACAAGCTACTACTTACATGCTACAAACAATTGCAACTCCCTCAACACATCAGAATAAGAGACTGGGACTTTGCATTTTAAAATTCCTGTGGAAATCAAATGTATTTTAAGTATCAGCTCTGATTATTTAATCAGACAACTTGCATTTTGCCCTGGCTAATTTTGAAGACTGATAATATTTTACTCATAAAAATAATTGTGCACCTGTTGTGATGGAAGCCTAGTTAAACAAATGTTAATAGGAATGTAACTCTTTGCTTTAAGCATAAGAACACAGGTCTCTCGTTGCTATTATATGAAGAAACGTATTTTTAAAGCCATAGGATATATCTTTTTAAAACGAATTTCTTCCATAGCCCAAAAGAGATACTTAAAAATATTATTAAAACATGCATAACGAATAATTGCATATTACCTTGAAAGGGAACACCAGATGATATCTACTGAACAAAATGGATCCAGAGTTTCTTTTTTCCACTTAGTACCTGTGTCCTATTTTATTTTGTTCCCTGCCCAAACCATTTTAGTGATATTGAATCACTTCTGCAAAATATGTGTTCTTTTCTTACTAGCTTATGATCAAAGGAGAAGATAAAAAGTGGGTCTACAAAAGTTGTATCCCTCTTACACTCTTCTTATTTTCAGACCCTTTCAGCATTAGAGACCTTTTCAGTACCCAAATTCTCTGAGCTTTAAGAAATGCTAGGCACTCATGGAAGAGACAGACTCAGACCTTTCCTCTATGGTTTCTACCATTTTACACAGACTTTCTAAGAGCTACCAACTTGTGTCTATTCAGTCCATTTCCAGGTGTAATCAACTCCTAAGTACTGAAAAGAGGCTTGAGGAAAAATAATACGTCCAAAGTTATACTGGCTAAATTTTGAACTCAGTCATACACATCTCATTGACTTCGGTAAGCCTGTAGCCTTGCAATTGGCCCAGCCTCTTTAAGGTTATATTTAAAAGGTAATTTTATTCAAAATTACCTAAACTTTTGAACCCTATCTTTTATAATGTCAGGTTCATTCTAATTTTATTTTGGTTAGTGCAATACAAGTTTACAAGCAGAGTTCAGAAAATGTGTGCATTTTTTAAATTACCTAAATTCTCTGTAGTTTTCTTTTTCAATAGTTTAATGCAGACATTTGGATTGAAGGGAAATCACAAATAAACGGAATAATTGCATCAAATTTCCTCAGTGCATTAAATATGCACTCAGTGGTAATTACCAACAGTAGCAGCACATTTAAAAATGTGGAGAATAATGTACAATTTATGCCTTTTTCAAGGGTTTATTCATAAAAACACCATTTGGGTGAAAATACACACATTTTATTAAGTGGTTACTCCTACAATTTTTTTTTTAATTCAGACAAATGACCTAAATAGTAAGTGTATGGGAGGTCTAGTACTATGTACCAGTTCTTAATGTGACATACATATCCCATGAGAATTTGGTCAAAAGCTGACTCTCTAGAATGGTAAAGAAATAGCAGGGTATACCTGGCACCTAGGGTACTAGTCACAGAGCATTCCTGGAACTGTAAACAACATTGAGATTAATTACTATCCCACACATTTTTCTTCCAAGAATCAACTGCATATAAATGTTATCACAAGTGTATATTTTTAAACTTATATTTAATCAAATGAAAAAGACTAAAGTGAAGTAGAGCAAATTAATAACAATGGAGTATAAAAATTTTTATTTTTTTTCACTTTTTTATGTTTGCTAAAAATCTTATGTATAACTTTTAAAGGCATATGTATTGAAATCTCATTTTTCACAAATGTCACACTAAAAAAATTCTCATAGCAACTGTACTTACAAAAATGATACACATGAAAATCTCATTTTTAAAAGCAAGACCTCTAAATTTTAGCCAGAACCAAAATTATATGGAAAGTCTCTTAAAATTTTGGGTAAGAGAATTTGACTTGTATTTAAATAAGGTGATTTAAAAATACTACACTATCTGTAATAACAAGATGGGAATGAAGCTGACGAGGATAGTGTTCACCAGGCCTAGGTTACCTGAAAAATGTAAGCTAATTATCAATAAATTGAATACCAATGAACTGAATTTTTGGTTGAGTAAACACTGGCAGCATGAACTATAAACTTGACATGCGTGATAATACTGATTTCTTGGGCTGTTCGAACTTCCTCCTGATTTATACCTATCAATTGTTTCTATGAAATAATTTGTGCTACAAGAGGTAATGAGTGGTTCCAGGTCCCTATGGATGGCACATAACCAAACACTCTTGTTTCTATTTTGAGTGGCAAACTAGTATTTACTAGGGACCTATTTTGTCAGTCACTTTATAATCACTGATCCTGGAATGGGTGCATTTTTCCCCTTTACAAGCTAGAAAACAGGATAAAATAAGTTAAACAAATTGCTCAGTTTATACCATAATTCAAACCCATGTCTGATAAACTCCACACCCCAGGTTTATTATGCCACAATTCCAGTTCCAGGGAAGAAAGTATCTTTAAGCCAGCAGTTTCATTAGGTCTTCATAGAATATTTGAACTCTTAAATGTGACTAATATGCTTTATAGTTACTACTGACAAATTAATTATTATCAAGGTAATTATATGCTTATATAGGTAATTATATAAATCTATTTTAAGGTTCTGGTCCAGTGGTTCTCAAAGTGTGGTTCATGGACCCCTTATAGTCCCAGAGAACTCCCCAGAGTGTCCCCGGGGTCAATACTGTTTTCATAAAAGGCATTCGCTGCATGTCACAATGTTGACATTTGCACTGATGAATGCAAACAAAATAATGGGTAATGGGTTAAAACTGCTGGCCCCTAGCAGGTATCAAAGGCTCCTACTCTACTAGCAGTCATTGTATTCTTCACCACCACACACTCATAGTAAAACAAACAGCAAAAAATTCAGTTTCAGTTAAGAATTCCATTGATGAAAGAGCAAAAATAACTTTATTAATAATGACTTTTAAGTACACATATTTTTAATATTCTGTGTGATGAATTTGGAAGCACTTCTGCTGCTTATTATACCTAAGTATAATAGTCGTTCCCAGAAAAATCACTTGTGCTTTGAGTTGTGAGCTAAAATTCATAACTTTTTACATAGAATGCCAATTTTATTTGAAATAACAACTGTGATACAAAATATTATTATCCATACTTCAGTATTTGGCAAGTGAGCCTGTCATATCAAGAAAGACAACTGATAGAAAAAATAATATAATTTTAATTTTCAAGGGAAATTAGAATTTTGGAAAATTATCTGGCATCATAAGCATGACAGTTTCCAAATACTTTTGAGTTTTCTGATAAGATTAGTGGAGATAATGCATGTGATTATTTTGATACTGTATGATAAAATGTGCCAACATAAGGAAGAGCTGCACTCTTCAGTGAAACAATATAATCTAAAAGGCCAATGCATACTTTTACGTAATCAAGCACAAAGTGAAAGACTCATTCAATCTTCAAACTGGACCAATAGATTTTAATGTAAACGTATTGAAAAGTTCATTGGTATGACGTCAGATCTTACATTGGACGTAACTTTTAAGAAATCACCACTTGTGAAATTTGATGTAGTATCAAAGAAGAATATTCACAATTATATAAAAAGGCTGCAAGATACTTCTCCCTTTTTCAACTACATATCAGTATTAGGCCAGCTTTTCTTCATACACTTCAATCAAAACATACCACAACAGACTGAATGTAAAAGCAGATTATGAGACAGTCCAGCTGTCTTCTATTAAACCACACATTAAAAAGATTTGCAAATCTGAAGCAATGCCACTCTTCTCATTAAATAACTTTTATTTTAGGAAATAAATGAGTTTTTGATGTTAATATGTAGTAGGTTTAATATGATGACTTTCAAATGAATTAATAAATATTTAAAAAAATTTTTCAGGTTCAGTTTCTAACACAGTAAGTATTAACAGATATAAATCACATGAACAAGAGATTTTGAGTCATCAATACATTTTAAAAGTCCTGAGATCAAAAAGTTTGAGAACTGAAGTTCATCATCCTATCAATAAATATTTACTCTTTCAAGGACTAAACTATGCCAAGTATTGTTGACAAATATTGTTTGCCTACCTCTATCATTTATTGATTCTCTATGCCACCCCAAACACTACAGATTTTTTCTGTAACCCTCTCAAGTAAGTAGATTCATCCATTTTCTTTTGTACAAATGAGGAAATTAATCTCTTCCATTTTCATTGAAGACTTAGTCTTTTTTTTTTAACTAGTCTTTTTGATTGAAAAGCAATGTTTTTAACATGGTTAAAAAAACCTACAGTACAAATTATATATGACAGGCTTAAAAATAGCCCATTCCCGTCTTCCACTTTTCCACTGCATAGTCAACCTCTATTAACAGTTTATTAAATATCCTTCCAGTAATTTTCTGTGTATATATATACAATTGTCTACACAAATTGGCATATTTACATATATGTGTTTGTGGGTATGTATGTGTATATATGTATATATATACTTACATACTTTCTCAGTTTTGCTCTGTCACTCTTTATAGTTTCAGAGATATTACTCTTATTAGGCTGAGCAATAATTCAGATAATATGGAGAAACGATTCTAAAAGTCTCTAAATCAGTGACCCCATTTCTCCCATTATAATGCAAAGTTAGGCTTAAGTTTGTCCTGCAAGGTATTTTCACTTAACACTCAGCTTTGCTTATCTCTTTATTAAGATAAGAAGATGCACGAAAAATGGAACTAAATTCACTACCCAAAATGTTGTGAAATGAGCATTTCATTATAGGAGAAATTTCTTTCAGTTTATCCAAACACATTTCATCCCCAGACCCCTATTGTTCAGCTGCTACCCTGTCATTCCACTCTGAGTCATACTAGAATCTACAGGTGTGTAGTGACATATGTATGGATAGATGGATTGTTGAATGTTAAAGGTTATTTTTGAATCTGGTTTGTAAACTAATACTAAAGTAAAAATCACTCGTATTCAAAGAACACAAGCTGCCTTGATAGAGAAAGGTTCTACCATAAGTCTACGTGTAACACACAACATTAAAACTCCAGTATGTTTTCACTAATTCCACACAGGAGGATTACAGATGTCCTGCTAGCTACCATTTCCTGGTAAGCAATCTGAATGGCTTCCAGGAATTTGCTAATGACCTTCATTTTACTTAAAATCCAGGCTGCAATTAGTAATAGTTTTTCTTCTCCATGCTGGTTATAATGTTTATTTTCATCACAGCAATCAGGAAGAAAAAAAGTGAAATGTCTTGTTTTTTGAATTATATTAAAATGTATTCTCTTTTATTTCGATATGTCACCAAATAGACTAATACATATTTAATGTAATCATAATTGTGTAAGAGTATTTTGGATCTTTTTTATTTCTAACCAATTTTGCCTCCTTTCCCAATCTATGGTGTAGCTATTGCTAAAACGAGCCTTTTAAAAAAGGAATTCAATAGGAATACTTTCTAATTGGTGACTACTTTCACATATAAAACATTATATAATTAAAAATTTGAAACCAGATATGATTTTAATATAGTTTTCTGTTTTTAATAATAATTTACTAAAAAGAAGTTTGAGATTCTTATTCAATGAATTTAAAATATGATTATGTAGTCAATGTAATAATAATAAAAAACAATTTTAGTCACTATTATATTTATAACCAGAACCTGTTATTAAACTTCAGTACTTTCTTTTATGTAAACATTGATTTCAGTAATTATATCCAACTGATCTTTCCCCCAACATATCTATTTCTTTTAATCCCAACAGTTAACAGTGACTCTAATGTATCATAATACTTTAGTCCTTAATCATATAGTGGTAATTTTTGCTGGTAGCTTTTGTTTGAATTTTAATTAAGAAGAACTTGTGTCTCCTACCCCAAGTGGAGAGAGGTTTTAACTGCTTGTATGTATATCACACAGACATCAAAAGTAGCAAAAGATGTTTATAACAAAGAATACAAAGGAAAGCTTTGAAATGTCAACATTCATGCAAAGTGGTATAATTTTAACACTGTGGGTATTGCTGTGTTATAATGCATATATATTTATAAACTAGCTGTGGCATGCACTAATTGTTAGTAAAAGTAGTTCATAGGTTGCGCAGTAATGCCTCCTGATTGACGACAGGATGACCAAAAGACTATGTGAGATGCGCTAAACATGCCATGTGGGGGGAATGTTAAGTTTCTACCTAAGTAACTCACTATGTGGGTTAGAGCAGTAACCTTTCTGGATATTGGGGTCCCTATATGGAAAATAAGAAATTGGATTATATAATACACAAAGCTCCTTCAGCTGTAATCTTTGAGAATCTTTGATTCTAGATATCATGCTGAAGTTCTACAGATTAATACAGAAAATAGTGACATTCTACCGTATTTCATACAAACAGGAAAGTGAAAAATTACATGTGTAATTCCATTTGTAATTACAAGAATGACAAATTCTTGATCTCTTTCACAAGCTGGTCTCTAGGCTAATACAGCATTTGTCTTAGAAATAACAGTTTAACATTTTCAAAATGCATGAAATCTAAACATTAATAGATTAGTGTTTCAACCACTTTTTTCCTAATGAGACAGCAAGAATCACTAGGTATATGAACTCTGCTGATTTTATTGGAGTTGAAAAGCAGCAGATGATTCGCCTCTAAACACTTCCAGATTTTTTTAAGTACTCTTAGATGAAGAAATTGCTGTAAATTTGTAAATGAAAATTCAAGAAAGATTCATTTATGTATATAAAGTGCACAGTCATAGCTCTTAGAAAACTAGT
>JAVSCE010021965.1:0-140894 GCA_032199065.1 Smutsia gigantea | reverse complement strand
ACCTCCACCACCACCCTCACCACCACCTCCACCACCCTCACCACCTCCACCACCACCCTCACCACCATCTCCACCACCCTCACCACCTCCACCACCACACTCACCACCATCTCCACCACCCTCACCACCTCCACCACCATCTCCACCACCCTCACCACCTCCACCAGCACCCTCACCACCACCACCCTCACCACCTCCACCATCACCACCCTCACCTCCACCACCCTCACCACCACCACCCTCACCACCTCCACCATCACCACCCTCACCACCACCCAAACCACCTCCACCACCTCCATCACCCTCACCACCACCACTGCTACCACCATCTATCATTATAAACCACACTTGTGTGACCTATATGTTTCTCTTCAGACCATCAGGGGGACCATAGAATTAGGTAAGATTTTTAGTAATTAAACTTGTTTCTTTTTCCCCTCCACATTGCATAGTCTAGAAATTTAGAAAAGTCATGGAAGGTATTGTGGTGGGCGGCTCCGCTGAGTTAGTCGCCTCACCGCGCTCTCTGTGGGCATTACGAGGCTGCGTGCCGCCTGTCATTACAGCGAGGTGCTGGGTGGCTCCCCAGGCCGGCGGCTTGGGGCTGCCTAGGTTTGCCAGACCCATAATCTGTGAGCAGCCACTCTATTATGGTATCTTCACTCCCACCAATCAGATCCGCTTACCCAATGTGGCGGTGGTACGGATGAAGCGTGCCGGGAAGTGCTTTGAGACCATCTGCTACAAAAACAAGGTCGTTGGCTGGCCGAGCGCATGGAAGAAGATCTTGACGAAGTTCTACAGACCCACTCAGTGTTCGTAAATGTTTCTAAAGGTCAGGTTGCGAGGAAGGAAGATCTGATCAGTGCATTTGGAACAGATGATCAGACTGAAATCTGTAAACAGATTTTGACTAAAGGAGACGTTCAAGTATCGGATAAAGAACAGCACACGCAGCTGGAACAGATGTTTAGGGACATCACAACTATTGTAGCTGACAAATGTGTGAACCCTGAAATAAAGAGACCATACACTGTTATCCTTATCGAGAGAGCCACGAAGGACATCCACTACTCAGTCAAAACCAACAAGAGTACAAAACAGCAGGCTTTGGAAGTGATGAAACAGTTAAAGGAGAAAATGAAGATGGAACGTGCTCACATGAGACTTCGGTTCATTCTTCCAGTGAATGAAGGGAAGAAGCTGAAAGAAAAGCTCAAGCCACTGACCAAGGTTATAGAAAGTGAGGACTACGGTCATCAGTTAGAAATTGTGTGTCTGATTGACCCAGGCTGCTTCAGAGAAATTGATGAGCTAATAAAAAAGGAGACAAAAGGCAAAGGTTCTTTGGAAGTACTCAGTTTGAAAGATGTGGAAGAAGGAGATGAGAAATGTGAATGACGTTCATAAGTCTCTTCATCTGTAAAACACTAAAGCGTTTTCATTTCCTACAGCCCTGTTCTTTCTGTGATCTGCCAAGTACCTGCTCAAACTATTTGACCTCCCCATTTTATGTTAAATATATACACAAGGAGACTTTCCTAAACAAGTATTATAATGCCGTAGATTAATTTCACTTTAATTTTAAAGTGGGGTTTTAGACAAAAATGAAAAACCCAAAATATCAAGTCCAGAGTTGCATTTTGTTACTGTCTCATGCCTTTGTGACTTTCCAAGATAAAAGTTATTTGAGGCAACTCTTGTGGATAAAAATATAAGTTTTGTGCATTATAATAAGATTAATTTGGGAGGATATGTCTGTATGACAAAAAGGCAGTTTGCACTGAAAAATGAAACGTAATATCTTATTTCTACTTAATGAAATGCGTGTATAGGAGTAACTATATTGTGATCTAATATAAAGCGTCAGTGATGACTTCCTGGTTACCTTCAAAATAGACACATGATGACTGGGCAAGACTTTAGTAATACTCATGGAACATGCTGCCATAACCTAGATTATTCTTGGTAAATAAAGTCATTTTTAGTTCTTAAAGTTTATATTAATGTAGCTAAAATATGTAAACAATAAAACCACTGTTTATTTTTATTAAATTACAAAAAAAAAGTCATGGAAGGAAAGTGGCAACCCAGAACTATCTTGGGGACCGGGTTTGGGCTAAACCTATCTTTCTTCCTCTTGTCTTTTCTCCTTTCAGTTCTCTTCCTGTGGTATTTTTGTCTCCTCCTTTAAACTTGAAAGAGAACCAGAGCTAATAAATGCACTGTCTGTGGCCTTCAGAAAGGGCCGTGTATCACTGCAGCTCTTCCCTTAGCCCCTTTACCACATACTCAGGTGTACCCCTTTGAAGTGCACAGGGGTGGCCAGGATTTCCTAGGTTGGGGATATTTTTCCTGCAAAACTCTGCTCACCAACCAGAAGGGGGAAACTGGAAGGTCCCATCCAAAGTAAGCAGGCATAATTATTCAGCAAATCAGAATGATTTGGCAGAATCACTGCAGTTGGCAGGTCCCACTTCATGCCTTCACCTGTATGCTCTGATTTGGGGGTGATGCCCCAGGCCTCTGGGAATAGTGTTCAGAGTGGGCTTTCTTTGGGGGTGACTCCTGCTATCCACTGAGCTGTGGAGATCAAGGTTCTGTCAGAGCTTCTGGCTTAGGTGGGAAGGATGGCACCTTGGAGCCTTGCCCATGCTTATGTAGTTTTAACAACCCTTTGCAAGACCTCCAGGCATCCATGTCTTTAAACATCCTTGCTGGCTGAGGTCATGGTGAAGAGTACAGAGATCCTGGACCAAAGCTAAATCCCTAGAGCTTTATCTAACTCCCCTCTCCTCCTGCCAAATATTAACAAAACAAGGATGTTATTAAATAACCAATCCTGGCTCCAACTGAATATTTGCCAAGAATTCCATTCTTCCACATCACATAATACATTTTATTTTCCTTTTGGGGATTTGTTTTCTGAATCAGTTTACTTCTTTGTGGTCTAATAATCAGCACATGGAATTCTCTCCGTTTTTCATCCTTCATCATTAGGGGGAAAAGACAAGTATCACTTCCTGGCAAGAAATAAATATCTCAAAATGAGAGACAATATTTAGTGACCAAAAAGAAAAATCCTTCAAGAGTACTACTTTTCTGATGAATCAGAACTGGAAGTGATTAAGGGCTCAGTGCATTAAAACAATGAGCACTCATGTCCGTTCCCCCATTTTCATAAGGAAATCAAACGTCCTTTTTTAAGGAAGTGAGGGCTGCTTAACAAACCTTCTAAGTGAGCCACGGATAAGTGCACTGGCATGGTTTGAGGAAATTAAAAATATTTATTTTATTGAACTAATCTTCCCTGCTGGAGATTAAAGCAGTAAGGGATCCCACAGTTGTTAGATACTATTCAGCAATTTAGTTTCTGTCAACTTGAACTTGAGTACAAGTTTTCAGTTGTAACTTACTAAACGCATATAAAATGTTCCTTGAATATGAAATGGGATTGTCTCAGATTGTATATTCAAATAAAAATATACTTAGTCTGATTTTATTTGAATGGGTGAGTTTTAAAAAATAACATTCAGAATTTGAAATTCCTGAGAATCTTTAGGTTGAGTAAAATGTTGGTATGCTGTAGAAATTAGGATTTCAAGATCTTATATTTTGATCGTGCTAGTTTGGAAAGTTCCTTGTATCACATTGTAATGTATTTCATAAGAAAACAATTTAAAAGGCATTATGTAGAAATCAGGACTAGCTATTTTCATTTTAGGCTACTACCTTGTAGCTATTTGAATCAATGCGTACTATTTGCAGTTGGTTGTGATCCATTTAATCAATTCATGGGTGTTCGACTGCAGCACTTATTTAATTTTTATTTTATATTTATAAAGGAAGGCTATCCAGAGCACAGATATATTACACTGAGATAGTGATGTGTTGCTCAGGAGGCAGATAGCAGCTTCAATAGTTGTGTCTGTGAGTGGTTACTATGTTCCAGGTAATAGACTAAAGAATTCTATGTCCATTATTGCACATGATGACTTTTACCATTTGCAGTAACTATAATTATCATCTGTTTACAGGTGAGGAAATTGACAACTCGAAGAAGACACCTAGCTTTCCCATGAGCCTCTAGCTGGCGAGTGGAAGAACTGGAGCGCTCCTGAGATGTCAGGTCGGTTTTCTCCTTCAGGTGTTGCGGGGCTTCCTCATCACAGGCAGAGACCTGGGTATTTAAAGATGGTGGTAAAGCTCCTCGGATAAAAGATGCTAAGTGCGATTCCTATCCTCTTCCTCTTCACAGACATACTCCTGCAGACAACCTTGCACTTTCAAGCAGGCTTTTCCTTGGAAAAGCTAGTGTGGACACATACTGAATGCAGTCCCCAGTGTGCTTTCTTCCAGAAGACTACAAAGACTGGGAACCTAGCCTATTATTATTAATATTTTTAAAAAGTTATTCTGGCTTCTTTCAGGGCCATATCAGTTTCAAACATCGCTGTCAGGGTGGGAGCAACCGAAGTTGAAATGGCCTGAATGCTAAATGTAGCCCCAGAGCGGAAACTTTGCTTCAGAGTTGAAAAGTCGATGGAATATTCATAGAAATGTAATATGAGCAAAGGATACAAGTCAGTGTCAAAACTTTGTTCCAAACCATATTTGCTATTTGTGAGACTGGTTCCTCAGGGCTCGGCTGGAGATAAGGTAAGAGGCAGAGCAGGGTGGGTACAGCATGTGTTCTGGGGCTCCCCTGGCCCCTGGATGGAGGGGCTTCTCTCTACAGAAATTAGTGTTTGGAATGGGGTCCCACTCTAGGAGGACCATCTCTGCCTTGGAAATGGAAATCTTTCCTCTATGTTGCCACCCCAGTTTTGTGCCTGAGTTTGAAACAGAAACTATGTAGGAGCCTGTAGGAAAATCATTGTACAGTGGGAGTGTGGAAGTGACACCACTTACTTTTCCCTTGAAAGTCTCCTGATCAGGTTATTGATAAAAAAAAAATCATAGCAGCATAGACCCAGATGAGTATCATCTTCAGATGCTGGAATCATATCTTTAAACTAACCAAGGGGATTATCTACTGATGACCCAAATTTCCTTTCAAGAATTAACAAATCTCTCATTTTCCCCCCCTAGGAACTCTACTCATCTGTAGTTAATCTAAGAATTAACATTTAGCAAATTACTGCCTCAGTGCCTTAAATGAGGTATGTGCCTAGTGGCTCTGTTGATTAGAACTCTGTGCTAATGAGGTCATGAGTTTAGTCCCCAGGAGGGCTGCTTCACTTCACATGTTCCCTCTCTGAACCACAACCAGGCCTCCAAATTCACACTGGTCACAAGTGGCCTTCTGGGGGAATAATCCACACAGATTCTTCACCATTTGTGGGAAAGAACAATGCAAAGCAGTTGCTTTGAGTTCACTTAGAATATGACAGGGATCCCATGGGGTGACAAAATGGTACCCCAGAGGCTGCAACAACTTCCAGCAGACTGTTCAAGTGCCACGCTTCCTGGGGGTGGCTTCCGTGCGGGGAAATCCAGTTTTGACTTGTGTGGGAGGTTTCAGTCATGAGCCTTGAAGGAGGTGTCCCCTGGGAACAGAGGAGGCTGGCTGCTCATTGGAGAGGCAGACTCAGAGGGATGCTTTGCGGGAATTTTGTTGAATTTTCACTAATCACTTATTTAAAAGATGGGTCTTTGGGGCCTTCCAATTATTGTCTGTAGTCATGCAACCCATGGGACCGTTTCTGCCGCAGCCAGGCCACTCCAGCCATTTGCCTCAGGCTGGCGGGAGACGCAGTAGCTAGGAGCTTTAGGAGCGTGGGTGATTGGCCAATTATCACTCTCATGCTTTCTCTCCATTTCCCACTTTCAGAAACCACTTTACCAGACTGAGGTCCAGTTCTGAAGTTTCATCTCACCCAAGCACGACCAGGTAGAGGCCATTTCTTGGGGTTAGGGCAGAATAATGCCTAGTGAGCTCCAGGTGTTGAAGCTCGCATCCTTACCATCTTTCTCCAATTTACTAGGAATACCTTCTCCAGGACAGAGGCCACTTCTTTAAAAAAAATTTTTTTTTAAACATTAATCACTGTACTCTTATGACCCAGTGTAATGCTTTGGATATAGTAAGAGTTCAATAAATATTTGTTGAGTGAATAAATGGATGAAAGAATCAAATATAGAATTGGTTCGGTTTTGACAAAGGCAATTTAAAAAATGTTACCCTATCATTATCTTGTTTTTTTGTCACAAAATTATACATAGTTATTGAAAATAATTCAGAAAATAGAGATGAGCAGAAATTAAGAAAGTAAAAAGTACCCATAATGTCATTCCTCAGAGATAACCTTTCTTGACATTTTGGGGTACACGATGTTCATATCTATATGCATTTCCATCATATATATGGGACTCAGACAATATGTATTATTGAGCAATCTTTTTTGACTTATGTCAAAAATCTTTGTATGAAATTACATATTCTTTCACATCATTTCTTAAAAATTTTCCAGGGCATTTATTGCATGACTTGACTTCACCTTAATCAGTCACATATTATAATATCCTTGTGCTTTAAACTTTCTACATAGCTTTGTTTATTTCCTTGGAATAAATTCCTACAAGAGGAATTGCATGGTTCCATGGTTTTCGCTATTTGCTAGTTCACAGGCAGAAAGTATATCGATGTTCTTAAGCTTTGGATTTCTCTTATTAATAGTGAAACTGAGTGTTTGTCATGCGGCCATTTAAATGTCTTCTTTGCAAATAGCCTGTTAATGTCTTTTAAGACCCATATATTTTGAGGGCCAATATACTTGGCCCTCTATATTTCACAGAACTATTATAAGAATTAATTGAAGTAACCTATTTGAATATGTTCAAAACCTACAAAGCAATACCCAGATGTGTTGATCATACCGTGACCTGGTAGGGTGAGGGTCAGAAGGAAAGGTCACTTGCAGGCAAGTGGACTAAAAGAAGGCTGGGTTAAGCTTTGCCAGAGGAGGGGTGGGGAGTGACACCTGTGGAGAAAAGGAAAGAGGCCTTGGCCTAGAGATTTGTTACTTTGAGAAGGTCACTGGAAACAGACAAGGTCAGAGACAACACAGGGGCTGGCAGCTTGAAATGGGAGTCAATCAGAAACAGAAGGGAGCAAGACAGGTCAGGGAACTATAGGAGCCAGAGGGACCATGCCACGGGTGGTCCTCCTGGGGAGCGGGGGCAGGCATCTCCTCAGATGTTCCCAGATTGGCCACTAAGAAGAGAAAACACCAGCAGAGCCCCTTCTCTGCAGATTCACCTGAACTCCTGCCTGATCAAGGCAGATGTGTTTAAGGACAGAAAGGAAACCATGGACACTGCACACAAGTGTGGTCCACTGGCCAGAGCGCACTGGAGCTCCCAGTATTATCCCTGGAGTATCCATACCTGGGAAAAGCAAGTCAAATACACAGATGAGTGATAATTACATAAAGATAAGATACTGCACTGAAATTCCCCCAGCACGTGTATGACCCCACTTACGCAAAAGAGAAAGAATTATCTTTGCTTCTATTCACATATTTAAGTGTTGTTTTCACTTGTTACAACTAGAATGTATTTCTTCTCTAATTTAAAAAGGATCCAATAAAGAAAAAGAAATTTAAGACTAAAGAGACATACATGCTGTGAGCCCAGCCTGCTGCTCCCCACTCTGCAGCAGGGGTCGGAAATTCATTTGGCCCACAGGAGCTGAAGTTCTGGGCTGTCATGGGAGCCCCTGCTAACTCAGACAGAGGAGCCCCAGGAAGCACCTGAGAGTCACACCTGAGCCCCACAGGACACCAAGCTCCTTGCCATCTCACTCTTAGATGACAAGGGCAGCCATGCCTCCTTGGCAGGCAGGAACCTGGCCAACAGACAAGGTGTTTCCCAGGCTAGGTAGGAGTCAACACCTTCCTTCCAGATTAGGTGTACATTGCTGCATTGCAGAGAGGAGGCATGGATTCATGTGTAGGCGAAAGAACTTGAGCTTGGTGGAGGAGGAAAAATGAGAACTTTTCTCCTTCAGTTCAAGAGCTGCCACTGCAGAAACAAAGTATCTGACTGGGGTTTTATGCTATTTTCCATCAGGTAAAGCTGCTCGAAGGCCATGCTATTTGCTGTGTCCTTCACATGTTGGGCACTGTTCCAGGGCTTGGAGATAAAGTAGGGGAACAAGACTGAGTTCACTTCTGACTTTATGGAGGCTACAGCGGGGCTGGGAAGATGGGTGGTTAGAAAGGGACAAAACAAGCTGAGTAGTACACGTGGTGATGACAGCTGATGGAAACGAAAGGGGCAGAATGGTCAGGGTGGGTTGTTTTGGATCTGGAGGCGATGGAAGGACTTTCTGAGGAGTTGCCATTTAAGCAGAAACAGGAGGGAAAAGGAGGGAGAATAGCCAGCAGGTGGAAAGGAGAGCCAGGAGGTGGGACTCTAGGTCAGCCTCTTCTGGTGTGTCTGGGTAACGGGGAGCCTGGGGTGCTGGTCCAGATGAGGCTGGAGAGGCCAGCAAGTGTCAGATCATGCCTGGCCTCATGTGTGGCTCATGTTTAGAAGTTTGTCTTCACCTAAGTACAAAGGCAAGGTGAGAGGTGCTTAGCAGTCCGACATGATGCAGCACCTTGCCTGAAGCCAGTGCATGTAAGGATTCATGGAACAAATGCAAAATAAATAGATTGATGCTCCAGATGAATGTCAAATTTTGTCAGTCTCAGAGAGGTGGAAAAAACTTGGTGAGGCCACATCCCTTTGAGCAGTCCTGGGAACCAGTGCCTCTGTCCTGGTGAGCTTGCTGTGACTAGGGCAAATGGTGGCCAGGGGCCCCATGGGGTTGCTTGGGCTCCTTCCAGGGGCCTCCGGGGCTTTTGCTGTAGGAGTTTGTGGGAACCGGAAGGAGCACCCTGTGGTCTTGGCTGGCCCTTGTCATTCCTGTGGGGCAGCTGGGGCCCCAGCCAGTGTCTGCTCACCAGGCAGGAGTCCTTGCTGTCCCTCCACCTCCTCCTTGAGCCTGTGGCCAAGGGTGTGAGCTGGGATTGTTAGGATCACCTCCATGGCCTGAATTTCACTGACGTGCACCTGCATTTTGGGACACGTGAGTGGCACTCAGACTAGCTAGTGTAGGTCTCTGGTCAGCTTGGATTCTGAGTTTCTGCAGGTTTCCA
The DNA here is from genome assembly GCA_032199065.1 of Smutsia gigantea. Lineage (NCBI taxonomy): Eukaryota > Metazoa > Chordata > Mammalia > Pholidota > Manidae > Smutsia > Smutsia gigantea. Next base: position 131,748 of record JAVSCE010021965.1, on the reverse strand, counting down.
CTGGGAACTCTGTAGCAAAATGATTTTTTGTATCTTAATCATTGATGTGTGGAATACAGTATTCTCTGCCTGTGCTTCAATCATAGGAACCCCTATTCTTTGAGTTCTAGCTCTTCAGAAAAATGGCAGCTGCCTCAAATGTGAACTTGACATTTAAAAGAAGCAGAGTCATGTGAGCGAGCCTGAGGTAGAGAAACAAACATGGGCTTCCGGGCAGAGCTGGGTTCCAGACCCACCCTGTACTTAACTTACTGCTGTGGGACTTTGGAGTGGACAATTTGCATGATCTCTGAGGCCTATCTTTTCATCTTTAAAATGGGGGTAATACAATCTACCTCATAAAATGCTGGTGAGGGTTAAAAGAGGAGAATTAAAATACGTCGCACACAAGAGACACTCAGCAAATATTAGTTTCCATGTTCTTTTACCGTTAATAATGTAATGAATCCTTCCAAAAATAGAACATCCTTCAGAGTAGAATCTGACCCGATTTTTTTGATGGGACATCCCAAAGGATGTTAGATTCCTTTGTTTGGTTTGTGGTAAGTTGAGTCTGCATTTTAAAAGGGAAGAAAAGGAAAACTGTAGTACCTCAAACAATGAGCCTTTTTAAAGCTTCCACTGGACTCCAATTTCAAAGCATATTCTTATTAACATACTTTCTTATAAATAGAGTACCACTCATCAAATATTTATAAGCAGTAGCCTGAGAAGCCAGCACAGTGCTTGCCAAGCCTGGGGATATTTCCCACGTGCGCTGTGGGATGGCATAGGCAGGGGAGACCCTTTAATTTTGTGACATGGTTTGGGGGCTCCAGCGTGAGCTAGTTTTGACGTGGTTTCTCGCAGCTCTGGGCCTGTTCTGGAGCCATTCAGGACTCCCACGTAGCCCGTCCTTGCAGGCAACTCCCTTTGAAGTCCACAGGAGCTCTTTGAATGGAAAACATACACAACGGGATGTTGATGCAAATAAGAATCAGGCCTGATGTACGCAGGGAATAAAGGTGCTTCTCACCCCAAATATTAGCTCTTTAGCCCAGAAACTATGGTTTGATCATTAAAGAAAAGAGTCACTCCCCCTCAAACCCCCCAATCTATCATGGAAGCTCCAACATCCTTTCACTCAGGAAATGATAAACTTGCTAATTACCTGAAAGTTTTAATTAAGCAACAAATGTAGACAGTGCAGGGCTCTGCTTTTACTTTAAACATATCAATAAAATAAACATTCTCAATTCCAGGGCAACTTGCTAAATGAAAAAAATAAACATTACTGTCTTTTGAAATATCACTCATCGAGTGATAATTTAGAAAAAACATCTCTATTAGAGATTGTTAGAGATATTTTTTGGTTGAAAATGCAATCGCCTATGGAGCGCAAAGCCTCAATTTGTAGACAGGTTAAGTAAATTAAATCACTCACTGTCTTTTTTTTTCAATGGCTTTAAAAGTTAAAGGTAATTTGCAAAGAAAATGCTCAGTTTGAATTGGTTTGTAATATCTGTTAATGATCTTTAAAAAAATCCACTTACTCACAATCCTGTCCCTGAGGGAATTCCAGTGTGCTATCAGAAAAATTTCTGAAGTCTGAAATGTCATTAGCTAGTGATTTCTTTGAAGTAAAAAGCCCTGAAAAAATAAATTATATGAGGTACACAAGTGCACAGGACAATCACTTTGATGAATAATATCTGTTTTTCATACCTAACATGCAACAATTGAAATCCAGGCTGCTAAATTATAGTGCTGTCTTCTGAATTACCACAGTGTAGGCATACCTGTTCTGTTTATTTCACACATACATGGAGTTCTTCCATATATTTATAGATTGTTGATGTAAAAACAGGAGTGTTAGGAGCAATTTTGATTATATTCATTGTGTTTACCTTTTGGAAACACAAGGTGTTGCCTAAATACAGGCTTACAGGTGTTGCCATCCAGATTTAAAACAATAGCCTGCTTAACACAGTGTCCTAGGTCTCAGAGCCAGGTGCCCCGAATGGGGCTGCGGGTACTAGGCAGCCCCCAGAACTGTCCAATATTAGATAACAGAGCTGTGAAATGCTACACCAAAGGGAACATTTTCTTCCTGACCCCAGCTGGCTATGAGTTTTTGCCTGGAAGCAGGGGAGTCTTCGTAATACAATACTAGTCAGTGTAACTGCAGATGCTGCTCTGGCCCCTATAAATAGCTAATCTTTTTTTTTTTTTTGAAGGAGGAGTTGAATTTTACTAAACCATTGGTTACAGGTTAATTATACATTTCTTAAGAAAGCATTTCCTTGTAACCAGCCTAAATTTGTTACCTTTTAATTCTGCTTTATGTGGCAAGACTAGAAATATATGAGCTTCTAGCAGACCTTCCTTATTGTCATTATTTTATACGTTGGGCCTTTAACGTTTCTTCCTCCTCAGGTATTACTCACCTCTTAGCTAAATTGCAAAGGTTCCTAGTTTTATTCATGTTTCTTCAAGGGGAAAGCATTCCCTTCTTCCTAGTCCAGTGGCCCTGCAATCATATGGGTGATTCTTCCTATTTCCTGCCCTATAACTGACATCAGGAGAGCAGATTGAACACAGGTAAGGGCACACCACTGATTGATTTTGATAAAGACATTTAGTAACAATTTCTGTGTCAGTCCCTCCATTTAGTTCACCTTGGGAAATGCAAATCAACATTTGAAATGTTTCTTTTAGAAGAGTTTTCTTCTCTAAAACTTTTCTTGTATTGGGGCTCTCCATATGGAAGATTGCAAAGAGCAGAAGCATTCAACTTGGTGCATTATCCTGGACTGAACACATCCTATAACCACCCCCAGGACACAAAAGAGGATGCAGCCAGTGTTCCTGATTGCCCCTGTGCTGGGAGCCCCCTTCCTCCTCAAAGATGGCCACTATTTTGATTTATTTTTCTTTTTAATGGAATAATATCTTTTTGTGAGGGAATATATTTGATATGGAATATTATAGTGGCTTCAGATCCACTATCCTGATTTCTGATACCATAGATTTTTTTTTTAACTTCATATAAATGGAATCACATTGTGTCTGCTTTCATCCTCTCAACAGTACGTTTGTGAGCTGTATTCCTGTGTTTGGGTGAAATTATGGTATGTTTTCCTTCTTGTATTTCCTTCATTGTAACAATAATATACCACAGTTGACCCAGCATACCCTTGGTGAACAGATGGGTTGTTTTAGTTTTAGGCTGTTTCAGGGAGTGCTGCTGTAAACTTTCTTGTGCACATCTTAGGTGGGTGTGGGCATGCATTTCTCCTGGGTCTGTAGGTAAAGGGGAGCTTACTAAGCTGTAGGGCAGCTTTAATAACATTGAGCAGTTTTCCAAAGAGGTTGTATTATTTTCCACATCACCAGTGTTGGGTGACAAGTCCTTGCTAATTGTTGCTCATATATATATCACTCTGAGCTTGACTTTTCACTCTCTTTATGGTGTCTTGAATGAACACAAGATTTTAATTTTAATGTAGTTTAATTCACCAAAATTTTCCTTCATGGCTAGTGATTGCCATGTCCTGTTTAAGAGAGCGTTGCTTACTCCAAGGCCATGAAAATATCCTTTTATATTATCTTCTGAAACTTCTATTGTTTCACCTTTCACATTTAGATCTATAATCCATATAGCATTGAGTTTTGTATATGACGTGAGATTGGGATCAAGTTTGTTTTCTCCATGACATCCACTTACCCTATATCATTAATGGAAAATACATTCTTTTCCTGATGCTCTGAAGTGATACTTTTGTCATAAATTAACTTCTCACTTATTTATACAATGATCATATGACTTTTTCCTATATTTTATTTGTGTGGTGAATTATTTGATAGGTTTTGAATGTTAAACCAATCTTGCATTTCTGGATTAAAGCCAAGTTGGTTATGACATATTATTTATTTTATGTATTGCAGCATGTTTTGATAAATTTTACAACAGTGTGTATGAATGAATTTCATCTGTAATTTTCCTTTAATATAATGTCCTTGTCAAGTGTGTTATCAAGGTTTAGTTGGTTCCTAAAGTGAGGTTGAGAAGTGTCCTCTTCACAGAACACACACACACACACACACACACACACACACACACACACACACACACATGCTTATTTATGTATTTATTATAGGAATTAGCTAGAACAATTATGGAAGCTGAGAAGTCCCACGATTTGCTGTCTGCAAGTCTTGGTTGATTCTGAAGGTCCAACAATTAGGGGCACAAATGTCCAAGGGCAGGAGAATATGGCCATCCAGATCAAACAAAAAGAGAAAACCCACCCTTCCTGCACCTTTCTGCTCTATTCAGGTCTTCAGTGGACTCGATGATGCTCACTTGCCTTGGTGAGGGCATCTTCTTTGCTCAGCCTGCCGATCCAGATGCTAATCTCTCCAGAGGCACTCTCACAGACACACCCAGAACTAGTGTTTAACTAGCTGTCTGGGCATTCCTTAGCCCAGTCGAGTTGACACATAAGATTAACCACCACAGTAAGTATTCACCACTTTTCATTTCAAGCTTCTATATGTTTTAAACTTAAACGTATGGCAGGATACTGGTTTTGTGTGAGTTTTGCATGAGAAAGTAAATATAAGTTAGACTATCTTCTAGGGTTTTTCATATGGCACTCAGCAGTGCGCTCCTGTGCTCAAGGGTGAAATTTGTTATTGCATCTCAGTCCAGGACCCCGTCATCATGGCCCACCCTGGGTTTCAAGGGAACCTATAAGATAAGAAGCTGTTTGGACATATGACAAACATTCAGGTAAAACACCTGCTTCCCACAGAGAAACTTCAAAGCCAATTTCATCTCCTACTATTGACACCTTTAGTCACTGTCCCACAGGGGTCTTCTTTTCATCCCCTTTAATATTGTATATCTAATATCTTACCCCGCCTCTCCATTCCTGCTTGCTATTGTCCTAGTTTAAGGACTCATCACCTCTTGCCTGGGCAATGGCATTTGCAGAACACCTGGTCTCTATTCCAAGCTCTTCTCAGCATCCAGGAGCTCTGTTTAAAAAGGAAAACTGGCCATATTGGTCCCCAGTTGAAAACTTGTGACTGTCTACTGCTTTACAGAATGAAGTCCAGGCTCCTTGACACAGCACAGAAATCTGCTCACAATCTGGCACCTGCTCACCTCTGCAGCTCTCTCTTGCCTTGCTTCAGTCTTTGGCTTCATGCTCCAGCAGTAGCTCTGTCTGCTTGAGGTTCCTAGTAGATACCCGGGGTTCTTTGTGTCCCAGCTTTTGTGTATGATGATTTTTCCCCCTGAATAGACTGTCCATGTCTTTCTCAAAGGTAACCCATTCTTTAACAATCAGCTCAGATCAGCTACCCTTGACTCACTCAGCTGGGGCTGGTGGCCTCCTTTCTGCCCATGCCTATATCTCTGTGGTTAGTCTGTGAACTCTTTGTGGGCTGGGCCCAGGTCTTAATAAACTATGTACATCCATAACTTGCTGTCAATGACAAGTGCTGGTAGATAACAGGTGCTCAACAAACATTTATAGGTTCAAACAGAAGGCCTAATACTGATTAGTTGACCAGTTTGAGCCTTATTTCATCTCATTTTGGAAGCCCGAGATGCAATAACATAGCCCAGATTTCATGACTAGGAGGGAAGAAGGAAGGCAGAGGCTGTGGGCAGTCAGCAGATACAATCTCTTCCTGTGGGACTGAATTCAGTTCGGATGATTGAAACGCTCACGATGGAGTCGCTTTTTGCAGACTGGATTAGTAACAAGGATTTTCTATAAAGATAGATTTTTCCAGAGAAACACATTTGAACAATTTACTCTAAGAATTTAAATGAAAAATTAATCCTTCTTAAAAGGCAAATTGACCAATATCCTTCCCCTTTTCTCTTATTAATAAAAGAGTTTACACAGAAACTCTATAAGAAATTGTGTAAGAGATTCACAAGGATCATTAAAGTCTCTCCTAGACGTTCACTTTCACTTTGTAAAATTGGCTATACCCTCAAAATGGTATCACATAAAATGGGCTTTCTGGGGCTCTTGTATATGAATGGGTTTTAGATGCACACTGGTGCCATTCATTTTATTTGGCCCATTTATTGCAAGTACATTCTAAATTTGGCCTTAATTATTTTTCCTTTCACAAAAATATTTTGTGGGATCTTTTTGAACCCTGACTACTTCCTTCTTGCTCCTTAAAGCAGAATCCAGGAGTGTTATTTTTGTTCTCTCCTAATTAAAATAATTGCTCGGTTCCTTTCAACTAGATTCATGCAGTTATTAGCCTAATACGTGGATGGGTGCCATGGGGTGCTTGAGAAACAAAATGAAAAGTGATCATGTAGCTTCACATGAAAAAGATTCTGTGGTGCCAAGGAGCATTATTTCCTTTCAGCTGGCATTTTATAAGGGCCTTTAGTAAACCTGGCCCCCCAGTCCCTCACTAAAAGACTATTAAGAGAAAGAATAGTTCTATTTTCTTTATTAGGTATACAGCTAACTCAGTACAATTTGAGGAGGGCACTTGATATGCCGGCTATGGCACAAAGACCTGGGGTCTGTTTTTAATCTCTGCCCCTGTTTTGTCTTTTAGAATAACTGCAATTGAAGGATAAATGCTGTGTGTGCACTCTACCAGTTGGTGTTGGTCAGAGGACAGTAGAGAAGGAGGGAGGGTTTGAGGAAGGTTCTGCCATTATCGTCTGAATGACAAGTCCCTGATTATAGCTAGGCTCTTCCTTTGTCTGCTACCTGGAGCAGCAGATGTTGTCATGGCTGGGACTTCTGGCTTGGTGTGTACCTTTATTTACTAAGTCAGCATTGTAGACTTCTGCTTCCAGACCAGAAGATGGACACCCTTTGCCACCTGTTGGTGGTTGGGGAGGGTCAAGTGAGAATGTGAGTCCAAGGGTTTTCTAAACCGAAAGGTGCTGTGTTTGGGGCATAGATATTATCTGTAATGACATTAGAATAAGTGTTGTCTCTATTTGGCATGTGAGGAAATGAGACTTGGAAGGATATTGGTCAAAGAGTAAGCCAGCAGAAGAACTGGAAGCCAGGTCTCCTGGTCTTAAGTCACTCTCTTTCCAGTCTGCCATATGCCTCTACACTGTACTTCTTTCCACGATTTCAGAAATGCTCAGTTCTTTAGTTCATTTGTTTATTCACTATTCAACATTATTTAAGAGCCTGATATGAACTGGAAAAAGCTGAGATTTTCAGGGAGAGTGATGACTGTATAAAGAAGAGCTAGAAGATTCTTAAAATAATTTTGTTCTTGGATCCTAATGGCTGGAATCCTCCAGAAGTATGGAGATTCTCTTCTTGATTTTCCTTGTGTTACCCAAGGAGTTGGCCCTTATTTGTGATATGGAGAAAGAGGGTTGCTGGGATGGGAAAGAGAGAGCAACCCTGTCATTCAGCAAAATGTTGCCTGACACTGTTTTATGTAGTGTGTGTGTGTGTGTGTGTCCATCTCTGTGTGTGGGCATACCATGAAAGGGAAGAGAGAGAGATATGGACATGTTGATAGCACATCATACCAGCAACTAAAGGATAAAGACTATCTAGGTTTGGGAGATTTGAAAGTTAAGGTTTTGGACATAAAGTCCAAGGGAATCAAGGTCAGAGAAATTTTCAAGTCTAATTTCCCAATTAAATGACATATATTGAATATGCCAGGTGTGGGCTTAATTTATCATATTGTTAAATACAGTCTCCATTCAGATTGTATCCATTCAATGATGTACCTTGTAATTTTTGAAATGGTGATCCCCACATGAGCCTGGAGGAAGCAGTTTCCGCCAAAATATTGAATTTGCCTTGTCATGGTGAGAGAAGTGAAGTTCTTGAGAGCTTCTAAGAGTTTTTGATACTTTCCTTTTTAACAGGGAAGTTTGCCGGTAATTTCCTCGTAATCAGTGTTGTTGGCTACTTGTTCTCTTCAGGTTTATCTGTGAATCACATCACAGTCATATGATTATCTGAAACAGAGGTGTTGATGAAAGTGCCTCATAAAAAAATAAAAACCTTCCAGAATCCTTCACTGCACAGTTGTCACCTGTGAAGACCTCGGAGAGGTACAATAGAATATTCTGCCTTATTCTCCTCTTTCTCCCCACATAAGTCAGTCCCAACCCTGCTGACTGAATTTGGAGACGGTGTCATCTGATTCTGCAATTCATGAAGTTGTTACTTCTCAGATATTCCTAGGACTCAGGACACTGCTGTTTTAAGAAGTATAATTTGTTTCAGCACACAAGAAGCATATTCATAGCAGGACTTAGCACTGATATAGATAACACTTTGCATCTGTAAAAAATTTGTAAGCGTTAACTAATTTATTTAACTTTCCTGTAACGGAGTGAATTTTCTTCCATTTGCTGTGGGAAAACCCTTCTTTTTCTAATTCTAATCTTTTAGCAGGTATTCTACTGAAAAATTGTCACCATGCTGGACATGTTTTACAGAGGGGAAATAAATCTTTCAACACAGTGTAAATTTCCACTGAAACACATGACCTCCACTTCTTCAGAGCATAAGCCTATTTTTAAGTGATTAAGCAATGCTCTGGAAAAAAACCTCTGTGAGAACTATAGTCATTGTATTACTGTGGCTACCATTCGAACCATTACTGAGTGCAGCGTTTTTGATGGTTCACATTCATTACACCTCCCGAAAGGAGAGCTTGTGGAAAATCTGGTGCTGTCTCTTTAATGGAGAGGTTGATCCAAGGGTGGGAGGAGCTTGGGAGAATGGTCAAGGGGCTGAGATAAAAAGGGCAACATGCAGGGTTTTGTTAGTGATGTGGTCCCAACATGGCATGAAGCGAGGCAGTTTGCTTAAACCTCTAGACTAGGGTAGGCAAAATATTGGCCCCCAAAGAAATGTCTGCATCCTAATTCTTAGAACCTGTGAATGTTCCCTTATATGCCAAAGGCTTTGCAGGTGTGATTAAGGATCTTGAAAAGGAGAGATTACCTTGGGTTATTTAGGTAGGTCCTAATGCCAACTGTCTGAAAGAAGAAGGCAGAGGCAGATATGACACAAAAGAGGACAGTGTGGCCACAGGCACAGAGGTTGGGGTAATGTGGTCACAGGCCAACGAGGGTCCGTCATCAGCAACTGAAGGAGGCAAGGAGACGCCCTTCCCCAGAGCCTCCGGAGGGAGCACGGCCCCTGCTGACCCCTGGCTGTGGGCCCAGTAATACTGGTTGCAGACTTCTGGGATCCAGAACAGGAGGTAATACATTTCTGTTGTTTTAAGCCACCAGGTTGTGGTAATATTTTACAGCAGCCACAGAAAACTAATACAGGGACCATCTAGACTGATTGGGTGGAGGGAGAGGAAGGAAGGGAACAGAGTTCACTAGCCAGCTCCAACCTCTGTCTGGTCAATGGTTTTCCTTGTGGGGCATTAATATGCCCCTTTATCTCCCCCTCTTGCCTCCAGGTTGAGCATGGTTGGGCGCTGAGTTTTGCTGGAGTGTCCCATTCTTCACAGGTAACAGGGAAGGTCCAGGATGGGAAGACAGAAGCCAGTCAAGGGGACACAAGAAGAGACTCCATTGGGTTGCACGTTAGGAAGTCTGCTGCATGGGAGCAAGGAGCTGGCAGCTCAGAGCAGCGCAGCCTAGTCACCACCCGAGGGGCTCATCCAGGGAGGTCTTGAACAATTATCTCCTTGGGCCTCATCATAACCCCAGGAGACAGGGACATGATATTCTTGGCACACGCTCATTCTCTGATCTTGAACATCATTAGCTTTAGGAGCTCGCTGTCGCTCAGGTCTGTGCATCTCAATCTTCAGATGCAGTAACTGAAGTCTCTTCAGCTGACTCAGCATCCCCCATCCTCATGTAGCACTCCATGACTGACTCTAGTTTTACTTCATGATGCACATAAAATAGGCTCATTCTTACACTGAAAGCTCTCTCCTAATATTTGCATAGTTTTTACCCTTTTCACCCTGCCAGGCAAAGCACTCCCCACTTCTTCAACTCTGGCATGGTGGAGGACCTTTCTTTCCATGCTGGTGGCCACAATGACCCTCTGGACATGTTGCCATTTGTTTCTCTCCTGCCTCACAGGGAAGCTCACAAAATGAACCAGGACTTCATTTACGGTCTGATCAAGCACACAGGCATTTTGCTTCTTTAATCCCTGATGTAGCCAGGAATTGTTTTTATTTTATTTTATTATTTGACAAGCACATGCTTTTTAGTTGTTCAGCAGGGTTGATTAAGATGCCCTTTTCTTATACGTGAATAAAGACAGCTATATGGAAGAATGTTAGTACTAAAAACCCCAAAGAATTAATCACTTTCAAGTGGTATTACTGTGTGGTTGAAATCAAAATGCCACCCCATGTCATGGCACAAAGATATCCAATATTTTTATGCAGAATTGAGGTCACTCAGTGATTTCTACAGGTCAGTACCAACCAGCCATGCTGAATTGGGGAGTTGTCAGCCAACCTGTTCTACCAACATCCTTACTCCTCAAAAGAACCAAACACCCAAACCCAGTTCTGGAGCACCTTCTGGCCTGGAGGAAATCTACCCCAGTGGAAATGTTCCCTTTTCTTGTCTCTTCACAGGCAGCACTCATTTGGGTTTGTTCCTGGTCCAATCCACATCCCCAGGATCACTGCATGAAGAGCCATTACCATGGACTGAAAAGGCCAGTGTGGAAGACACCTTATATCCATTCTTCTCATCTTCACTGTGACCCCGCAAGGTAGATACTAGTTTTCATTTTATAAGTAAAGAAATTAAGGCTGAAATTAAGGTTCAGGATTGTAGAGTAACAGACCTGGAGTTCAGACTCAGGTGGGTCAGACTTTCTGATACACCATGTGGTAGCCAAAATAATTTTCAAGCTGTGGGAAAAGGAGGGGTGCCCTTGGACCTCTGCAGGTGGGCTGAGCCTGAGGCTGACCCTTCTGGCTCCGTGAAGGAGCTGGGTGGCATATAGTTGGCATTAAATGGCTCAGCCTTTGTACGCTCCCCCTCAGTAACTGGGTCTTCTAGTGTCACACGTGTTAGGAAACCAGGTCCTGCACATTCAGGCCCAGTCTCCACTGTTCACAATGTGGGAGTTTCTTTGACTCAACATCAGTTCATGAAGTGCCTTGTGGATCTCTTGGGCCAAGCCAGGATAGGGATGGAAGAACAGATGCTCTGGGTATAGATCATGTAGCCTGGGGATGGTAGGGGTTGGAATTGAAGGTCTCAAGGGTTGAGTTGGCTGAAGCAGATCCTGCGAGGGAGCCAATGGCATCTGAACTTCTCCTGGGCTGTCTACCCAGAATAAGATGGTTTTTAAATGCACGAGAATTTTATGACGCATTATCCAACTTTTTACCTCTAGTCTTTCTTTTCACCTTTACCTCATTCAAGCAACTAGGCCAGTGCCTACTCGTCCTGAGGGAGGGAAGTGATGGTGAAAAATGAGTCTTCCGGTTGTGGCAGATTCTTTAGGTTGATGCCCTCAATCCCCTCCTAACTGGCAGTTACCTGCTGTGGAGGCTGGGAAGCTACCAGCTCACCTTCCCAGACACCCTGCAAACGGGGGAGGGCAGGTGGCTCCAGCACTGACCCATGGAACAGGCCGTGGCCTGCTGTGGCCTCTTCTTTTACTTAGGGCTTTTTTCTCTGCTTGGAAAGCATGTGATGCCCAGGGGACAGGGCCATTGCTGAATAGTGGCCTGGGTCCTGGAGTGCATCTTTGAACACTGTGCCAGATTTTTTTGTTGGGTCCCATAATAAATTCCTATTTGGTGAAGCTTCTGTTGTTGGGTTTATGTGATATTTGTCCAAATGTAAGCCTTACCCAGTGTTTTGTTTTGTTTTGTTACATTTCTGTTCCTTAGGGGGACAGAAAGTCCTCAGGGTCTCACTAAGCCTTGAGAGAACAAATGGGGACATTGGACAGTCATGATGGTGAGGGCTGCAGAGAGGAGGAGATCTGTCCCTGCTCTGTTGACTACCAGCAGGGGGTTAATGGGTGGTACCAGACAGTGTCCAGGGTGACTGGGCAAACGCTGTCTGAGGACCAGGCAGGGGGACTGAGTGTGTCGTCTCAGAGGTTGCCTGAATAGACGCATGGCCTCAAATGCTGACAGCTTCTCCCCTACCAAATCCCAGCACTTAGCTGTGACTTAGATGAAGGTCACACCCCAAGACTGTTTCTGCCATCCTCGACAAATGAGGCTTCAAAATTTAAATATTATGTTGTATATATTTATACAATTTAAATATATTTATATAATTTAAATATGTATACATTTGAAATATATATCTAAATATATATAATCATACTATATTATAATATATATCATAAAATATAATATATATGATAAAATATTATAACATCATATTATATATTATAAAAATGTTACATTTTTAATTCCAAGTTGTGGACTGAGATTGCCACCAGCGATGGTGGGCTAGGTAGACACATGGACGCACCCTGAAAGGCAAACGCAGTAAGTCACACTGGGGTGGCCTCTGGGTGTGCTAGCTCTCTGCTCCTGCCTGGGGGCCCCGCGCAGCACAAAAACACAAGGCTAGGGGGGTCTGCTGGGGTTCCTGTTTCTGGGATCTCGGATCTGATGACCTCTGTGACCAAACCCCTGTTCTCTGTTGGAATCTGTGAAGTGCTTCTCAGCCCATGGTTCCACCATGCAGGTGGATTGGGAGTGGAGTGTTGGGCAGGGTGGGCAGACAGGAGTGTCTCTCCACTCATGGAGATGTTGCTGACCACTGCTGAGATGGAGGGGGAGACTGAGCAAACCATTTTTATTTTGGCAATGATCATAATGAAGTTAAACCATTTCCTGTCTTCTGTTAAGCCCATCCAATCTTCTTACTTTGGATTCAATCAAATTCAGTCCATCTGAGCAGCGGTGCGATGGTTACTTGGTTCTCTCAGAGTTGGCTCTCTGCCTTGAGTGCCTCTCTAGCCCCAAATGACTGTGTGACCTTGGGCAAGTCACTTCATGAATCTCAGCATCATCTGTAAAATGGGTCAAATGACAGGACCCCCCCACTGGGATACATGAGGGGCAGAGCCCAGGAACAGGGCCTGTGCATGGCACACAGCGTGCATGAGTGTTAGCTTGCCAGTGCCACTGGGTGTGCCGGGCCCCTTCACCCACCCGTTGTTCCCTAAGAGCTGCAGGCACTCAGCATCATTATGAGGGAGCTTCATCGCCAGACACAAATCTAATGCTGTCCAGTTTTATGCTTTGTCTAGGTGCCTATTGAACAGCCTTACTTTTTGCATTTTGTTTGAGAGGAGAGCCTTTGCTTCAATTCACTTCCCTTGTACTTCCTTGAGAGGTGGTTTCTCATCCCTGACTTCCACTGAAGGGAACCTGCTGCTCCACCCTACTAGGGGCTTCTAAAAATTGTGGGGTCATGTCTCAGGGCTGATGTCCCCATTAGAAGTCAAGTATAATTGAATGTATCTTTTAAAGTGAGATTGCTAATGGCATCATTTATCGTCCCACCTTACTGCCTTTGGTCAATTCTCGTTTGCCTGTGGATGATGATCATGGCCATAGCCCTTCTCAATGTCGTGTAGGCAGTGGCCCCCCTCCCCGCCCCCAACCAGGAGATGTTCTCCATCACAGCTGGCTTCGCTCTAGTGCTCAGAAGACACGTATTCGGAGGAGCTCCTTCTCTTCATTCATTAAGCTGAAATCACATTTCCAGGGGACAGAGATGAATGCTGTGTACTTATCTGATTAAACTGCCTGTTGTTTTAAATCTATTTTCAGAGACTTTTTCCTTCAATAGACATTCAATGACACAACACAGTTATATCTGTATCAGCAGTTTCCTCTGCCCTGTTTATGTAGCATGTGTGTGTGTGTGTGTGTGTGTGTGTGTGTGTGTGTGCGCACAAAAGTGAACATGGGCCAACCCAGTGGTCCCGTGTTATGATCAATACGTATTCAACAATTGGGAAACTGAAGCTTTAAAAAAAAGCAAGGTTGGATATATATCTCATTGACCAGTTAAAAAAATTGCATAGTTGGGTAAAACTATGTTCAATACTTTATGTATTTAAAACCACTAAATATATAAAGTACATTAAAATGAAAAAGTGAAGGGAAACAGTTGCCTCACCAAAGGTTTTCCATCTGAATGATAAACTTGCCATGGTCCCAGGGCAACTCTGCAGGTCTCTCCTGCAGGCTACTTCCTAACATCTCTGTGTTTTGGCAAGGCCTGGGGAACAGGACTACAAACGTCTCAGCACTTGGCCATGGCTGTCCTTGCAGCCTTCCTTAACTGTTGAGGTCTTTGCCTCCACTCTGCCAAAAGAATAACACCTCCCCCAGAATTACACCAAAATCAATGGCAAAGTTAATTGCAATCCAAATCGCTTAATGTTTTCCTTAAGTGACTGCTTAGTTTCTGAAAAGTGAGGTTTAACTCAAAGGATGGCTTTAGTTGAGGGTCATAAATTGGTAAGAGAAACAAAGTCGAGGCAGATAATTTTCCAAGTGACTGTGAGGTAGCGCAGGGACCTGGGACAAGCATACTGTTTAACTTTTCCTGCCTATGATGAATAATGTTGAGATATAAACAGTATAGTAAGAACAGGAGGGACTCCATCTTAAGGCTAGGATTCCATTTTAAAAAGAAGAGAGTTGGGAAGATTCCTAACATATTCCCTGCTAATCAGACAATAGCTTAATAGCCTATCTTAAGGCAGGGCAGGCAGTCTTAACTGATGTCCCCACTGCTTGAGGGTAACCACTATCTTGGAGTAGAACAGGATACAAATCCCTTTTGCTGTATTTATTTAGCAGAATTAGCTGGAGGACTGATAACAGAGGAGAGGAGACATTGTGTCTCTCACCAGAGATAAGCACCTTGAGGCCACAAGTCAAGCCTACAACAAACCCCCCTCTGCCCTTTGCCCCATTCTTGAAAGCCCTAAAAGACAAAATTCCCAAACTTTCAATGCCCCTCCTTTCGGAGGACACCTGCACTTTCTTTTCTCTAAGTGCGTACTTTCAAATAAAGCTTTCTCATTGCTCAATTATTGTGGTTTGTCTCTCTGCTTTTTCACTTTATTTCCAAGTCTTCACTCTGTCTCCACTTTACTCCTAACAAGTAGGAAGGGGCTGCTAAGGGTTCAGATCTGGGCCTGCATGTTTCTGTTGCCCGGGTGACCTGGACGGAACTGCCGCTGTGCGATCTGCTCTTAGTAGCCTGCCTGAAAATCTCCTTTCTTTGGGAAGTTCTCAGAACATAGCCTCACTCTATCCTGTGCTCTGTGGCTCCCCCAAATCCTGGGGGTGGTAGGGGCTAGTCCTCATGCCGTGCGGATCCAAGCGGACACAGGATGCCAGGTGACCCTCGCTTCAGGAGCTGGCAAGGGAATCTGCCCTAAGCTGAGAATTTTCCCTCTTTCCCTCTACACTTACCTGTTCTCTGCTGCCTACAAGCCAGCTGCCATTCCCTGCTGCTCTTGCTTTAATGAATTCCTTCCTTACCTACACTTGTCTGACCTGTTCAAGAATCCTTTCTTGCCCTGAGTCAAGAACCCTCCCCCGCCCACGCGGAGGTTTCTCCTGGTGCTTCACCTGGTGCTCAGGGAGGGACCTCCCCAGGCGCAGCTGCGCGGCAACAATTGGAAGATAGTGTTTACATTTAGGATTTCATTTCCTTTTACGTTTTGCTCTGGGGCTTCATGAACTTTACTAGATGAGAAGAATGACTGACTGGAGCATTTCCATGGCCCAGTTCACTGCTCTCTTGTCTCCTTAAAGGGCTGGAAATGCTTTGAAGGAGGTTTGGCTTCTTCCCTTTCCGCCCAGGAGCCCAGAAAGAGCGAGAGGGAGGAGAGGAAGTGGGGAAGGAGGTACCGACTGCAGGACAGTGGCCGGCTTCTTCATCTGAGTGATTCTCCACCTTTCTGATGATTGGGGTCTCCTATCACAGGTACTTTTGGGATAACATTTGACATCTTTTTAATACTTTTAACAGTTTATAACACGTCAAGTGAACTCTGCTTCCCTGGGTTCTCATGTCAGTTTGCTGAGGCAAAAGGGACTGATATTTTTATCTTTACTTTGTAGAGGAAGAAACTGAGGCTCTGCTGCATTGGAATTTGTCCAAGATGACCCAGCCAGCAATGGGGCCCAGGGTGGAAGTGGGCTCCGGCCTTCAGGCCTTCGGGGAAGACAAAGGGGCTCAAGGGCCGGGCACTTACCTTAAGGAGCTGCAGGTGGCGGGCGGGCCAGGGGGTCCTGCTCATGGTGCCAAGCCAGCCACTGGGCTCTGCAACTCAGAACACTGGTTCTGGCTCTCATTGGGATCTGTGGCTTCCAAAATACCCAGACAGAGGACTCTGAAAGGCATCTGGTCAAGCTTTGCACGGGAAGAAAACTTATCCTCTGATTCCCCAAGCCCTGAAGTCAGGGATTTGATTATGCTTATCATGATCTCAGCTTCCACTGCTCCAAATGTGATTAGTTTTGTAATTAGTTAATGACATTACCTGTCATCAAATCCAGACAATGTTGGTCTCTAAAACCTTCCATGGCAGAGAAACCCTCAACCTGACATCTTTCCACTGTTTAACACAGGGTTTCTTTAATAATCCTGGCAACTGTCCCCCGATTCCTAGACCACAGGTCTGAAAGTTAGGAGAAAGATGTATTTTTTGTATTTTTTAAATGCAATTTAAAATTCTTTGGTCTGCTTTCCAAAACTTTTCTTCACTCCAAGCAAAGCATAAATATAATCTTTTCAGCAAATCTTATACCCCACTCTATTTTCCTTCTTATATACATTGGCTATATTTTGCTTTGGGCAGAATGGCCAAAATAAGAACCAGTTTACCGTAGGGAAACACCCTGTTAAGGACTGTTTTTACTTTCTATAAAATGCTGCTTGTCTTACCATGTACTTGTTGTTAAATACTGGGCAAATGGTTTTCTTCTGTGCTCCTATTCCGCCATCCAGCAAATATTCTGTGAGTGCCCATCATATGCAGGTACTTGGGACCCAGCAGGGCAAAGATGAGCTACAATCCCTGCCTCCTGGGAGCTCATGCTCTAGTCGGGGAAGGTGGCATTGGAAATGAAGGTTTAAAAGTCAAGTAGATGGTATGTCAGCTGGACATTTTCCATTTGCCCCCAGGCCCCTCTACCCATTGCTCCAACCTGCTTATGTGGAGGGCCCTGGGGAGGTAGGTCATTAAAGGCTCCATCAATGGCTGCTTTGGCCCTCAGGGTCAGGAGCCAGACACTGAGGATCAGGACAGTGAGGTCAGCACCCTGATGCCCCAGTTCTTCTTGACCCCTGAGGGTGATGCAGTTGCTGTTCTGTCCTGGGGTCCAATGCCTTCCCAGTACTCCTTCAAGCCTAGGGGTGACAAACGCACACCACTCTTGGTTTTCGTAAACCTGATGACACCTCTGTACACAGACCCTTCACTGGCCTCTCCCTGTCACCCATCTGAATGAGCCCTCTATTCTCCATGGGACCCTGGCTGGAGACATAGGTTAGAAACCAGTGACACCGGGAAGATGCCATTTCTTCATGCCCCTGCTCATCAGTAATATTGCTTGCTGTCACGTGCACACTTTTTGGACTAAATGTTTTGGGCTTCAGGCTCTGCTGTGGTTCGGTTACTGATTCATGACCACCATACAGTGTAAAGCAAGGGCCCCCCTGTCTCACGCCCTCTGAAGTCAGCAGTCACGTTCCTCAGGGCGACCTGCTTCAGCACCTCATGTGGGTGAGGGGACGAGACCTGCCTGTTCAGACGCCCCAGCAGCCTGCAGGCAGCTGTCTCTGCCCCTTCCCTGGGTCCCTGAGGCCCTCCCCATCCAGCCCAGCCCCGCCTCCTGTGTGTCAGCGCTCCCCTGCTGCATGCTCCTGGGGCCACTTGGACGTTCCCAGCCCACCAAGCTCTGTACTCCTCCATGATAAAGATCTAGTTCAAGAGTCCTCTCAGAGGCCTTCACGAGTTGATCGTTTTGGGGAAAAAATTTTTATCTTTTTTTTAAAGGTTGTAATTTTAATTTTTTTCTCTTCTTAATTATGAAAACAAGCATGTTGACCATAGAGGACATAAATACGGGAGTTAAAAAATTCATCTTGCTCTCCTATACAAGCACCATAAACATTTCAGGGAGGCACTCAGGGAGGCTTTACCCTTAGTTTTGGGGAAGTATATTTATACATCGCCAGGCCGCCTCTATTGACCAGTGCCTTTTTGTTTTCTAAAGAACATTTATAGATTCTTGGACTTTTTTGCCTGTCCAGTTCACAGTGGCCTGCAGTGTCCACTCAAGCCAAACCAGGTATTTTCCTTGTCTGCATTTAAGCTTATTGATTAGGTTTGGGGAGTGAATCTGGGCTTTGTGCTCTGAAGTTCATGGCATCTCCTTTTCTTGAAAATAGGGTTCAAGAATTCAGATGCCCTGGTGTGTGCCCTACATTTGTGGGTGGTTTATGTACCTATCGCTGTCCTTCTGGAAGCCCCTGATGGTTGCCGTCCGGTCAAGGAGTTCTGCTCCTCTGTTCAACTTTTTCAGATTACCCCATGACATCCCCCCTAGAGACTTCAGGGCGTGTTAAGGACACACTAGCATTTCCCATGCAAAAAGCCCTTGGCATATGAGGTCTCCCATTTCTCTTGATGATAAAAGTGATACAGAAAGAAAAAAAACTGTAACAGCTTTTTTACTTGATGGTACTTATTAGCTTGCTTCCCTCAGAAACAGTATTGAGAGATTTCATGTGAATTTGAGTTATCTTCTGGGGGAATTTGTGGACAAAAGTCACTGAGTGGACGCCATTCATGTTTATATTTTTTCCATCTTTAATAACTGAAATAAGGGTAATATATTTTATTTGATAATGCACTCAAGAATCGTTTCAATATAAGCTTGAGTTTAAAACTCTCAGCTTCCAGCAATCTATTTAAAAAACAACAACAACATACTAGTCTGGCTAAAAAATATCCTCAGGAAACCAGCTTGGAAGAACAGAGGGTGAAGCATGAATGAACTATTTATCTTTTCTTGGAAAATGGCATAATTCTCAGAGGAATTCAAGGCCAAGCATTCCCCAGATTTTTGTCAGGCACATGTGCCAGTCCACAGAGTGCTGGATCCCCAAACACAGAGTCTGGATTGATTTCAATTTCAGTAATTCAGGTGTTTGTGGCATGGAATAAATACCGCTCAGAAGGAGGCATCGTAAGTTACCAGAAGTCGCCGTGCGCAATGTAATTTAAGGCAACATTTGCAGCACCTACCGCGTGTGGATAGTAAGCTGTTCAGTTCACACAAGCAGGATATTTTACTATTTAAAAGAGAAATCCTGGATGAACTGACATTTGGGGCTAATTTGCTGAACTAATTTATTTTGCTAGGGTCATGTAGACTTAGCCTCAATCTGCTGTATCTTTATTTCGATGACTCTGTGGAGTGTTTTTTGAGTGGATATTATGTAGTCCCGTGCTGTTAGATGTTAGGACCTATGGGAACCCAGCACTGTACCCAGTACTTTCAGGGAGCTTGCAGTCTAGCCAGTGAGACTGGACGAACACTCATGAAACAGAGGACAGCACAGGGCATCATATAAAAGTGTGAACAAGAAAGGGACAGGAATTGAAAGAGAGCGAGACAAAAGCTCTTGGACTATTTCAGAGAAGGCTTTAGGCAACAGGGTATAGTCTGGAGAAATTTGAATAGGTCAAGGAAGAGAGATGGTCTGTTAGGCTGAGATTTAGCAAAAGAAAATCCACTGGTTGAAAGAAAAATAAATGGAATACCTATGTGTCCGGCATTTCTTAAAAAACTAAGATCTTTACATGCCTGAGCTAATTTTATTCTAATCACTGTATGACAAGGTATTTTAGCTCCCATGTCAGAGGTGAGCAAAATGAATCTAAAGGATGTGAGATAATTTGCTCAGGATCACATGGAAGGAAGCTGCTAAACTGGGATTGTCCTGGAGACACCAGAGAAGTCTTCCTGTCTATCTCTGACTTCCGATTAGAGCAGTGGGCACTCTGGTCAACTGTTTGCGTGTTCTTCTTGCATGGCGAGTGAAGAACTGAATGAGAAAATCGAGGTGCAAAAACAAAAGTGCAGCCACTGTTTCTGAGCTTCAGAGCCAAAGGGGAAGGGAAGGATCGAGCATGTCGGCATCTCAGTGTTCAGTGCAAGGTGGTTGCGGTGACGGCCACCCCCGTGACATGTTGCCTTTCCAGCTCCCATGAGCCACGCAACGTGGTAGGGGATCCTGGGTGGGAGGTCTTTTCCCTCCAGTCAAGGACAGAGTCTGCACGCAGGCTCTGCTCCCCCGCGACAGGTCCCAGAAAGTTTTCTACTCAGAGAGGATGTGGGGAACATGCAACGGATGGCTAGTTTTCCCTAAAGCCATCTTTCTTTTCTCTATGGATGTGAAACCATTCACCTAGAGACTCTACTTTCCAACCTCCCTTTCAAGACAGAAGACTAAATTATTGCTTATGAAACGTGAGCCGAAGTGGTAAGTGTGACTTCTGTTTCAAGTCTTAACTGGAAATTGCTCTTAGACTTCTTTCTCTCCCTTTCATTGGGCTGGACCCTTGATGTGCTAGCAGTCCCACTGAGCCAGGCAGATGCACGGTGCCCTGTAGGATAGAGGGGAAACAACAGGGAAAGAACGTGGATCTCTTCATCACTGTGTGAGACAGAGTGGCCTGCCAGCCTGGACAGTCCAACTCAAGAGTGTTATGCAAAAGAGAATGCCATTCAATCTTAGAAGCCACTGCTTTTCAGGGTCTCTTTGATAGAAGAGCTGAGGTTTTTACCCTGAATAATGCAAAACATTTCTGGGCTGGGAAGTAGAGCACAGATTCGAGTCAATACCTTATATCCCTTCATTCTTTCCTTCTTTCTTTCCTCCCAGATACTTACTGTCACTCAATGAAATGTCCCCAGCTGGCACGGCCTGGCTGGCATTTCAGCAGCAGAGGGCATGCATCAGGTTCCTTCCTGCTCCGAAGCCGCAGTGTTTGGCCATGTTGATCTCATTAACCTTCCCTATCAGTTTCAACAGGACAGAAATGAAGACTTGAGAACATGGAGTTGCTTGCCTGAGACTCGGGCTGGGAAAAGTCAAGCTTTGGCTCTGAGCCAGTACTTCTGAGCCAGCTCTGTACCAGCAATGTGCAAGTTGCTGGTGATAGTAAACAAAAGAGTCACATCCCCATCCTCCTGGAGCCACATTGTATAGGGGAGAGAGACAAAAACAAATAGACAGACATAAAATCAAAACACTGGCAGACTGGAGTATGTGTTGTAAAGATCATAAGCTTGTGTCTGGATGGAGATGGGTGGGTAGAGAGGGAAGCCGCATTCGATAGCATGGTCAGGTAAGCCTCCATGGGGATGGAGGTGGTGCCTGGACTGAGCCCTGTAGGAGGACAAGCAGCCAGGCATGCAAGGAGTGGGGACACACCATTCCAAGCAGAGGGGTGCGTGTGCAAAGGCCCTGGGACAGGGAAGACGCTCTGAGCTCCAGTAACTGAAGGCAAGAGAGGAAGGAGGAGCGATAGGAGGTTGGCAACATGGGTGGGGCCGGGTCCCGGATTTCCTCTGAGTGCAGGGGGAAAGAAGCTGTTGCAAAGTTTCAACCAGGAGCATGGGCGGTGGGTGGGGGGGGGAAGGCAATACACTTGCTTAAAGTTTAAGATCACTTTTACCATTTTATGGAGAAGATAAGACTTTGTAAAGCTCTCACAGGCTGTCATGGTCCTGGAAGTAAAGATTGGGGATGGTTGTTAACATACACACACACACACCAGAATTTCTCTAACCACATTATATTTGAGTTCAGTTTAAAAAATTAGTACAAGCCAGTAGCTTTAGGAGTTAGGTTGAGAGAGGATTTCTTAAGCAATATGCTGTCCAATTCTAAACAGGTTGGGAATTGTTAGTTTAGAGTTCAGTGGTGGGATCGTTTGGTCAACATTTGTACTTTTGGGTTGCAGGGAAGGCTGTTGAAAAGGGGCCCTCCCCAGAGACGCTGAGCACGGGCCGTTTAGGGAGGTTGTAGGAGTTGTTCGAAAGGGCCCTGGCCTTTGGAATTTCTACCTCTGGTTAAGAGATAGTGAAGAAAGGAATGAAAATACTTTAACTTATAAACACTTCCCAGACCATTAAAGCTACCTATTTTTCCCATTTTTAAGAACCACCATTTCCTTCACTTATTAATTTTCCTTTGTGAGATTTTGCCTCTTAAAGCACAATATCATGACTCCCTTTAATAACTACTAACAGGCAGGTTATTTCAGGAAGGGAACGGCATGGTTCCCAGACTTGCAGATGTCAGTGCAGTCATTACTGGGTCTGTTGCTAAGTTCTCCCCCAGCTTTACAGAGATGTAACTGACACATAACACTGTATCAGTTTAGGTGTGCAGGCTGTGGCTTCAATACACATGTATAATGCAAGTGTTTAAAGTTTTTAACAACTGTCCTCAGAAATAAGACATGATTTATTTCTCTCTCTTTTTTTTTTTTTTGACAGAGACGCGATATCAGGATCTGAAGTAGTCCTGGTTGAGTAGATTGTGAGGCTCCCTTTTGTTCTGTTAGTTTTTTGCATAAGAACAGAGCTTTTGCACATCAGGAAATGGTTACTGTGACCCAGTCTCGCCATACAGACCTGCTGAGGAGGAAAACCTCCCTTTCTCTTCCCTTCCCCTGCCCTCCTTTCTATCTCTCACCCCAAAGGACTCTCCGGATTGGGGTATGTTTGGCTGCCCTTGGAGAGTGGCTACTGTCGCAACAGCTGCTCCCCCAGCTGGGCTCTCCTGAGGGCAGGAGGAGGGGAGAGGGAAGTGGGGTCAAACACAGCTGGATTTCCTATGGCCAGGGTTCCTTGTGCGTGCTTTCCTCCTCTGCTCCAAGAAAAGCCCCTGGAAGAGGCCTGGGGCGTCAGCTCAGAAGTACTGGCTCAGAGCCAAAGCTTGACTTTTCCCAGCCTGAGTCTCAGGCGAGCAACTTCATGTTCTCAAGTCTTCATTTCTGTCCTGTTGAAACTGATAGGGAAGGTTAATGAGATTAACATGGCCAAACGCTGCACCTTCGGAGCAGGAAGGAACCTGATGCATGCCCGCTGCTGAAATGCCGGCCAGGCCGTGCCAGCTGGGGACATTTCACCGAGGGCCACTCTGGTAAAACTTGATTGTTTTTACTAGGTGATCCGAAAGTAGCATGTATTGAGGGTTGGTCAGACCAGCGGCTACTCACTAAATGCCTGTCATGTCAGTGAATGAATGAATGATCTACTTTATTCATTCAGCTTGGCCCAAACTCGTGCACCTTTCCAAGTGTACAGTGATTAATAACTTCTAGGATAGATCTTTTTCATTCAGAAAAGAAGTTGCATCTGTGATAAAGGAAATAAAGTGAAGAAATAGTTAGGGATGAAAACCAAACACTACAACAAGCAGGAAGATGAATTCTCTCTTTGGTGGGAGTTTTTTGAACAAAACATTTCTGGGAAAAGTGGGGCAGATGAGAATGTGTGTGTGTATGTTAATGAGTATTTTAAAAAAATGAGATAAACACGGAAAGAGAAAAAGGAGGAAGAAATTTGGTAAATCCATAAATTGCCACAATTTACAAAACTTTTAAAGGCAATTTCTTTTTAAGGGGCAAATTCCTAATTTCCCACATAAAAGTATGGGAATTGAATGGTGAATCCTTCTCTGCCGACAAGACCCCTGAGAAGAGGTTTGAGAAAGAGTTACTGTTCCGTTTCCATTCATGTCTCTTGAAAGCCCGTGGATGTGAAAGTGCCCTGGAACTCACGGCCCAGGGTTTCAAAGCTGCCCGGATGACTTTTCAGAAATGATCTATTGTGGTGCTTTGTTTTGTCTGGGCCGCCCTCGTTTTGTTCTGCCCGAGCTGTATCACTCTCTGCCAGTGCCATTATTCCACCCTGTCCACCCCCTGCCCCTCACAGGGAGCCCTGGATGAAACGGCTGAAAGGCTCTGCCGTGCTGTCCAGAGGGACCCAGGAGGACGGCGCGGAGAGGGAGGAGCAGGGGCGGGCTGGGCTCACCTGGGCGGTGTGGGTGTTTAGGAAGAAAGGGACGGGTGGTAGGCGAGGGGGCGAGCACACAGTGTGAATAAGCTTTATCCCCCATCTGCTGGGGGCCTGAATGGGTTGGGAAAAACCCTTTGCTTACACGTCAGCTGGTGGCTGAGCTGCTCGGGAGACACTGGGAACGGGGGCTTCTGTGGCTGCAAATGAGACTGCCCTTATTTTCCAGTTTTGATTTGATTTCCTCATTGGTAGTTAAGTAAATAAGCTCCCTGTAGTTCAAGGGTTGTCAGACTGGGATAAAACAGCAGAAGATGCAACGATTTGTAAGAAAGAAAATGACATCTGAAATCTGTTGTTTGGTTAGTAGCTCAAATTTGCTTCCCATCCTTACATACTCCTGGAAATCTCACTATATTTAATTACATTCTGAATAAGCAAGATGCTTCTTTTTTACCACCTCTCTGACCAATGAATCACTCACTTTTAGGTGCAAGGGTACTGTGCAGAAGTCCCAAAGAGACCTGTGATGTGCTGGGTTACAAAGTAGTAACAAACATTCCCCCAGTACCAGTGGCTAAACGTAGTAGTCTGCTCTCCTCACTGCGCATCCAGTGGGGGGCAGCAGGGAACTCTGCTCATAAGGGTCTTTCAGGGTCTCCAGGGGATGGAGGGTTGTTCTCTCCATGTGCATCTAGTGTGCGTCCAGCGTCTCCACGGACAGAAGGCACCTCTTAAGGCTCTGACACAGGCAATTTAGTCTCTGGCTTGGGTGATGCTTTCTCTAACAGCTAGTCCGATGGTTCTACCCGGCTGCTGACGCCAGGAGGCCACCTCTCTCTGGTGTGCAGGAGAAAAAGGACCACTGGCTGTCTGCCAGGACATGCCCTGCATATGTTCTCAGGGTTGAGCCCAGAGCTACACAAAAAACAAAAACAGAGCAGCAACACATTTAAAAAACTTTAACTGAATGATAAAAGCCAGGAATTAAATGTTCTGAGCATGTATGATTAGCTGCAGCCTCCACTGTCGTTTGAGCTGTGTGACTTTAGGCAGATTACCCAACCTACTGGGCCTCCGTTTCATCACCGAGATCAGGGATTATTGAATATGAGTGGACTTCAGATCACTGGGAGGACTTACTAAAGCCTACAGGGCAGGACCTCAGCCCTGATTCAGCAGGCCTGGGTGGACCCGAGACTTTGCATCATCGGGTGAGGTTCGTGTTGCTGGTCCAAGGAACACACACCGGGATGGGCTCTAGATGGACTCTTGAGTTCAATGCAGCCAGAAAACTCAATCTTTCCTAGAGGGAATGAGGTAGAATTCGTTGATGAATGGACTAATAGCTACAGTAAAATTTTCATGTTGGAATTTGACTGGAAAATGATTCACCGGAATGTCACTAACCCCTAACCTTTTTTGAGAGCTCATCTGCATGTTGGGTTGACACGTAGAGTTTGAAGACACATCTCAATTACAAGATGTGGTCCAGACAGCTGCCCTTGTGGGGACAGAGGCAGCCACTAAACTCTGAGCAATTACTTAAAATTAGACTTGTCAAATTTGTTTAGGGTGACCAGGCAAATACATACATTGACCTAATGTCACTCTTCCAGGAGAGACGTTGTAATGATTTTGTATATCAGTCAACTATTCAAAGACTAATGCAGCCTTCATGCCTTAATCACCATTCTAGTCAGATGTCATCTTTAGAAGCCCTTGGGGATTTGCATCCCTTAATTATTCTTCAATACCCAAACCAAGCTTTCTTTAATTGGTGTAAATTGAACAGTGTTTCCGTGCAAACAAGGAGAGGGCACACTGATCAATGATTCTGTGCGTGTCTATTGGAAAGCCATTGCCATTAGATCAAGTAACAAATCTTTAACTATTTGCTTCAGTGGAAACACCAGCTCGCGGAGCTGACAAATACTCTTTCTACTTAAGTCATCATGATCGGGGAAACACAAAGTAAGCTGTGATTCCAAAGTTTTCATCTTTTAGGGAAAAGGTTAAACAAATCCAGCATAAGAATGCTCTCTGTTCTAATGTCAGAAACTGCATGGAGGAATCTTTTATGAGAATTCAACTAAAACGAAGTGTTTCTATTCTCCTGCAATTTGGTGTTTCTCTCCCTTTTGATTTCTAAATTGGAAACAAAATAAAATTTTTGTTGACTTGTGAAGCCATTCTTCTCCATGATTTTCGTTTGTTCCTGATCACCTCATCATGCATCCGAGCTGTGGCTGGGTGACATGAAACAGGTGTTCCCTGCTACTTTTAATGTGATTAAAAAAAGCTCAAGGCACTATACTTAAGAAGCCCAGGGAAAATCTTTCTCATAAATGTGTTATGCCCACCTTTCACTCTTGTCTCTTTCTATCAGCTCACTCAAATTGATTACTTATTACTGGGGTGGGAAGAAAAGGCAGCAAAGGCCCCATCACCCACCCCTGGCCCAGATCTGCCAGTTTCCTGCTCCCTCTGTTCAGAAAACGGCACTCTGTCCCTATGAGGGGGTAGTGGCTGTGTGTGTTCATTTCTAATCTATCTGGTTTTGACAAAATGTACTGGTTCTTGGGGAGAATCTTTCAAGTTGATTTAAGTTTGCGTTTTAGAGCTGTGCAGTGCAAGATGCTTAAATTGAGCAGTGAGGACATGTAAGAGCTGTCATCATCCTTGACAATCTTTGCCCAGTAGCTTAGGGTTAAGGGGGAGCTTTTGGTGGGTGAGCTGGTTTGGGTAGCATGTCTCCACACAGCACGCAGTAATTTATATACACCCTAACAGAAAGTGTATTTATTGCTTTGTTTTCAACAATCTAGTCAAAGGTTTTGAGGACTTTGGTTAAAGCTTATGAGGGTGTCCTAGACTCCTGGGGTTCTCTTATGGCCCAGCCAGGCATGCAGTGGAGTGGTACCATGTTCCCGGAGGTCTCATGGACCAGAATGTCATCCTTAAAGCACGTTCGTGCTGGGAAGTCAAAGGAGATCAGTAGTTCTTTACCTGGATCAAAGTTGAGAGTCTAAAAGAGCAGACTTGAACCAGGCCACAGAAATGATCCGCATTCCTGCATTTCTGAGGCACCCCTCAGAATCTGCAGCGGTGTGGCCCCCATCTTTCCTGTTCCTTTTCTGTCACTCTTTTCATTACAGACAATTTTACCTGGCGTTATTTAGACCTGCGCTGGGCACGTTGAACTTGAAAATAAAATCCTTGGTTCTGATCCTGGCTTTTTCCCTTGGAAATCACCTTACCTCTCTGGGTTTCAGTTTCATCATTTGCAAAATGAGGGAGTCAAAATGAGCTCTAAGGTCCACTGAGATATAATAGCTGCAGAGTTATTTCCCCTAACACCAATTCTCATGAAAGTCAAAGGAAGGGAACTCACATTGCATTCCTTTGGAGTCCAGGGTCTCACTCTTGTTTATGGAAATGGGCATCTAATCAGTGTTCCCCATACTGGAATGCACATTTAAACTGCTTGGGATCACGTTACAGTGATGATTCGGGTTCAGAAGGCCTGAGGTTACTGAATTCTGGGGGTGCTGAGATTCTGCCTTTTGCAGAGCTCTCAGGTGCCATGCAGAGCAAGACTTTGAACAACAAGGCCCCAGGTGGTGAGCTGAGTGAGGCTGCAGGTGGATCTGTTTTGCTCAGCACTGGATTCCTCGCCCACCTGGCTCAGGTGCAGTTACTCTCTGGTGGGATGAATGACTGCTGGACGGTATTCAGAGAGAAGGATGAGCCTTTGGCCAGATCTCATCCTCACAGCCTCCCATCTCACTTCTGCCAGGATGGGAAGCCTCTGGCCCTTGCCTCCTCAGGCCTTGTGCTGCCATGGGAGCAGGAGGAAGTCAGAGACACTCAGAAAGGTGCTGGTGGGGAGAAGCAGGAGCCTCTGCCCTCTAAACCCTGGCCCTTGACTCTCGCCCTCTCGCCTATACACCCTTACATGCTTTTTTTCTCCCCCATTCGTTTCTGGTTCAAGTTGGCCTGGTTTCAACTCTTGCAAGTTATTTAGGGGGAGTGGAGGGTTCCACACAGTGTGATGGTGGCCCCAAACATCACCATCCTATGGAGGGACAGCTGGTATGGGAGACAAAATACATGGTATGTGTCTGGCTGGGCCACTGAAAGGGCAGTGACTGACGGTCAACCAGTGCTCTGAGCTCTAAAGTAGGAAAAGCTTTTCCAACCTTACTGTTTGCAGCATGTACTGTTTGTTGCAGCATATAGAACAAATGGGAGCTTGAGTCTGTCCTTTGCTGCGCTGGGGCAGCCCCCTCTGAGGCTGGGGGTCATGCCTCACACTTCTCTTGCTGCCCCAGGCCCTCTGAGGGGTGAACGTAGGGGAGGAAGTTTTCTTTTTTCTTCCTCTCCTATCTGGTCTCCTGCTTTTCTCTTTCTTTGTCAAACACACATACTCACACACTCATTGACACATATGTGAGAAATGTTTGCTTTCTGCATTTAATATATCTTTAGTGCAGAGTTTCCCAAACTTTACTGATAATAAATCTGGAACCTTGTTAAAGTCCCTGAGTCAGTGGGTCTGAGTTGGGCACAGGGAACCAAATCTCCTGCCCTGTCTTTTGCTCTGTCTTTTCAGAATGTTGAGGAAACAGTTTAGTGCAGGGTTCCTGGCTTGGCTGCCCTTTAGATCAGCTGGGAAGTTTTCAAAAGCCCCTATGTCCTGGCTGCACCTCAGATCAGAAAGTCTGGGGGCAGAACCAGGTATCAGCAACATTTAATGTTTCCTGGGTGATTTCCATGTGCAGTTGGGGTTAAGAACCTCTGGTATGCTATTCGACTGATTCGTATAGCCCAGGAAGAAGCCAGGGGAACCATCATCTTGTATGCAGGCCAGTGACCCCTGGAAATGGCCATACATTAGGGCCATTCAGGCACCTTTAAAAAATCCTGTTGCCCAGGTCACATAGGTCACACTTCCTACCAATTAAGTCAGAATGTCTGGGGGTGGAAGCGTGGCGTCAGGAGTTTTTAAAGATCACAGTGGTGCCAACAGATCCACATATCCTGTCTGAATGTAAGTGTCCATGCAGAACCACAGAGCCCATGCCCTCATCTTTGCTGCTACTGAAACCATGCTGCTTTTCACCTTTGTTCTTCGGTCACCCCAAGGGCTGCTGGGGGAGACCCCCAGCTTCACAGAGACCTCCACAGTCAGCTGCAGTCAGTGCCCCTGAGTACCAAGCGTGAGGAGCATCTGCAGAAGCCTCTAGCTCTCTTCTCCTCCCATATATACACCTGCTCCCTGACCTAGGAAAGGGCCTTTTCTTTGTGTACGGTGTTTTTATTTCAAGTGTGAAATTCGCATAACCTAAAATTAACCGTTTTAAAGTGTGCAAGTCAGTGACATTTAGGCCACTCACAAAGGTAGGCAACCACCACCCATCTGTAGTTTCTGAACTTCTTCATTGCCCCAGAAAAGCACACCACACTTATCAATTATTTGCCATTTCCCCTTCCTCAGGGACCCTGGACACCACAAATCTGATTTGTGTCTGTGTAGACACCTACTCTGGATTTCATATTAATGGGGTCACACAATATGTGACCTTATGTGTCTGACTCCTTTCACTTTGCGTAATGTTTTCAAGGTTCATCTGTGCTGTAGTGTGTTTCTGTACTCTGTTCCTTTCCATGAGTGAGTAATATTCCATCACACCTCAGCTCATTTTCATGTACAACTTTTCCGTGGACCCAACCACATCCATTAGTTTACCTACTGTCTATGGCTGCTTTTGTATTTCAGGGCCAGAGTTGAATAGTTGTGGTGGAGAGTACATAGCCTGTAAAGACCAAAATATTCACTGTTTGGTGCTTTATAGAAAAAAAAATGTGCCAATTCCTTTTCTAAATAATATCTCTGGGACACTTTATCATAATGCTGTGTGTGGAAATTCTAAAGTTTCAACATAGCTTATTTTTTTGTCACAACATGATTTTAAAGTTCACCTGGGTGAACGAATATGATATAAAGGCTATGGAAATCTTAAAAAAGAAGAGGCTTTAGGGAAGACATACCTTGCAAGAGAGTAAACACATCACAGAGCTGACATGCAGACATAGGCAGGCCATGGAAAAGAGAAGGGAAGAAAAATAGGACGGAGGTTGTGTTTCGGGCTGTTAAGGAAGAATATTGGACAACTCTCACTGAGACCAGCCATATTGAAGTCATGAAGCTGAATCTCTCCTCCACACCTTCAAAGTAAAGTCCAGAGCACTAAAACATTTAAATGTGTAAAAAGAAATTAAAGACATCAGAAGACAATAGTGATGACTATCTTAATAATTTTATAGTAGATTCTTTTAAGCGCAATTGAATTGGCTAAAATGTAAAACTTTTGTATGGCAAAAATAAGGTTAAAAGATAAAAAAGAATTAACTGGGAAAAAGGTTTTTCTTGTCATAGACAAGTGCCATATGTCTCTAATAGTAAAATACTTCCGGTAAATGAGTGAAAATCCGAACAGTACAAAATAAGTGATAAAATAGTAGTGATAATGCAAGGAATGCAAATGGCCAGTGAGCATGACACTATGGGTGGGTGCTCAGTCTCAGAAATGATTCATGAAAATGTGATGAAAATTTAAAGAAGTTGTCATTTTTGTTGTTTATTTCACTGACAAAGAAGAAAGACATTGAGAACCCCCAGGGACAGTAAAGGTGTAGAGAAAGGGCTGTCTAATACATTAGTGGATTCAATATTTTGGGAGGGAAATCTGGTGGTACAAATCACATTTTTAAATGTAAATAACTTTTGACCCAGTAATCCGACATCCTGGACAGTTACCATATTAACATAAAGTTGTCCCTTGCGGACCCCATGAATGAAAGCTAGCTCCACAAACAACAGAAACAGCCCAAAATGAAAGACGTTTCTTGCTGCAGGGAAAAGGTAGAAACCATCTCAATTCTGATAGCAGGTTATTTTAAAAACCACTTTATTGAAGTATGATTTACATGTAAAATTCACACATATTTAATGTATACAACTCAGTGAGTTTGGGGATAAGTATACAGCCATGAAACCATCACCAACATTAAGGCCTAGACTTATCCATCACCTCCCCAAATTTCCTCCCACCATCCTTTGTCATAATAACAATAATAACATATTATATATTATTATTATTATTTCTTTTTTGTAGTAAGAACACTTAACATGAAATCTACCCTCTTAGCAACTTTTTTTAGATCGAGCAAATTTTAAGTATACAATACAGAATGGTTAGCTGTAGGCACTGTGCTGTACAGAAGATCTCTAGTACCTGTTTAGCTTGCTGAACTGAAGCGTTGTGTCCTTTGATCATTGGCTCTCCATTTACCCCTCCCAGTAGGATTTGATAAATTAAGTTGTGATATTCCATGTGATAGATTTCCTAGAAGCCATTGCAAGTGAGGTAGAATTTTCAACATTGGTTCAGATTCTAAGTACTCTCCTTGTTTTTTGTCAAGCTTCTAATTATGTTTGTCTTCCTAGTTTATTAAAAAACACTTTTCCTGGATCTATTAAGGTGCAAAATAATGTACCTAGTTGCCAACCTCATGAAAGTGATGGCTATTGCATGTCTTTTAAAATTTTATTCATTTATTTTTGCTAGTTGGAGATATTACATTTAACATTATAGCCATTAGAACTTGACACATAAATCCATGTTTTAGGAACATGGATTCAAGTTTGTGTGTGTGTGGGTGTGTGGGTGTGCATGCATGTGTGCTTGTGAGTGTATGGCAGTGGAGAGCCTACCACCCAGCTGTGGATGGTGCCATACCCCAGCTACCTAGAGAAGTTGCTGTTCCCTTTAAGGGAGATTCAGGGAATCAATAAACCAAGTAAAGACATAAACTCTGTGTCCCTGAGGAAAAAACATTTCTACCTGTAGGATTCCTTTATCTTCTGGATGTGGATGTCCAGGAAACCACAGTTTAGTCTGATAAAACTTGTGTTTTGGCAACAAATTCCAAAATTCATAACTCAGCCCATGGGAGGGTCTTGCTTTCCTTTTCCTTTCCTTCTGGGGCCTTGTCTACCTCTTCTGCTTTTTATTTAGTTTCACTTTGCAGCTATGCCCCTGCCTGCCCACTCCATTCTCCATTTCATCTCCCCGCTTCCATCCTGTTGGTCTGGGACGCGTGGCAGTGGGTATTCCCAGACGCACGGTGTTCTTGGAGGAGTTTATTAAGGGGTGGGTGGCCTAAGAGCATTGATCACCAAGCGTTTTTTGATTGTTCACCCTTATCATTAAAATATTTTCATCATAACCCCCCAGTATATGCTTGCTTATTTACTTATCGGGGGTGCACCTGTTATTGTAATAATAGATTACATACATTATAAAATATACCCAAAGGTAGAAATTCAAAAAATGATGACATTAAAAAATAAAGAATTTATAAGATTTTATCCCCATGCCCTGTGGGGGGTTCTTTTGTGTCCAGCAGACCAGAGGTGGACAAGTCTAACTTTAGGGGTCTCAGGGGCACTGGAAACTCTTTGCCCCTGTCATGGCGAGACTTCCTTCCCTAGTGATGCGTAGGGTCCCAGCGGCCCGCAGGGCTTCTGTGAACCACAGCACAGAGGTACTTCTGCAAATACTCTGAATGAATTTTTCTCTTGCAGTTTCTTTTGCACCCTTCCTCACTTGCAGGCCTCGCTGCTGCTCTTTCAGCTGCACCTGTGCTGTTTCTCGTGCGCTCTCTGCTCCTTGGTTAGGTCTCCTACTTGGCCAGAGGGGTCCTCCACCAGGCAGGCAGTTCCAGGCCCTCCCTTCTGCCCTGTGGGAGGAGCCCCTGCTTGGAACTTTCTCTGCCATCCTGGACTTGAGCTTCTTTGCCTACAGCTGGGCAAGCACTGACTGATCATTGCAGTGGGTGGATGGAATTACAGGACTGGTCCAAGGTCTCAAGGAGTTTACCAACCCTTAAAAGCAAGGACACAGAGATACACAGCAGAGACTGCATCTGTGTGACAGAGCAGAGCGCAGATGACGGGTGGGCCTCGAAGGTGCAAGTCCCACGAGAGCAGAGAGTTTTCCTGACTCTCCTCTGTCCTCAGCACCTAGAACCATGCCTTCCACACAGAGGAAAGACTTGATTGAATGAATGATACACATTTTATCTTGTGGTCATACCAGTCAGGAGACCTCTTCTTGCTTTGATTTGGGGTCTGAAAAAGCACTTGAATTCATTCAGACTGTTTCTCTTGCAAACTGGGAGAAGTGATACAGGGAAACTGTGGCTTCAAAATCTCTTAGTTCTCCCTTCCCCTACCCCGATCTTCATCCCACCAATGAACTTTGACTTGCTCTGGGCTTCCTTTCCATTGCATGCCCCCCTCTTTTTAAATGAATTTAAAATTAAACAGTCTTTCTTATTGTAGTTAGAAGCATAACATAAAAACTTATCATCTTAACCATTGTTATTCTTCAAGTTCACTAGAGTGAATTTATGTTGCTATGAGATCTCTAGAACCTCCAAAGCTGAAACTCTATACAAATTAAATGACAACTCCAGTTTTCCCCCTTCCCTGAGCCTCTGATGACCACCATTCTACTTTTTGTTTCTATGAATTTGATTACTTTAGATACCTCATATAAATGGAATCATACAGAATCCATAAGGGTTGTAGTATTTTACAGTTCCACCAGCAATATATAAAAGCCCCAGTTTCTCCACATCCACACCAACACTTTTTTTTTTTTTGGTAGGACCCATCCTAAAGTGCATGAGGTGATATCTCACTGTGGATTTGATTCACATTTCTCTGAAAATTAGTGATGTTGAACTTCTTTTCGTGTGCTTGTTGTCCGTGTGCATATCATCTTTGGAGAAATGTCTATTCAAGTCCTTTGCCCATTTTTATTTGGGGTTTTGTTGTTAGGTATAAAGGTCTTTATGTATTCTGGATATTAACCCCTTATAAGATACATGATTTACAAATATTTTTCCCATTCTGTAAGTTTTTTTTTGGACTGTTCTTTGTTAGTGTATAGAAACACAACTGATTTTTGTGTGTTGATTTTGTATCCTGCCACGTTGCTTAATTTGTTAATTAGTTCTAGCAGTTCTTTGAGTGTGTGTAGAGTTTTCTACATAGAGGATCATGTCATCTGTGAGCAGAGATAATTTTACTTCTTCCTTTCTCATTTATACGCTTTTAATTTCTTTTTTGTGCCTGATTGCTGTGGCTAGCACTTCCAGTGCTATGTTGAATAGAAGTATAAGACCGGGTATCCGTCTCTTGGTCCTGACCTTAGAGTAAACCCTTTCTGTGTTTAACCATTGACTCTGTTGTTAGCTGTGGGCTTTTCATTTATTGCCTTCATTATGCTGAGGTAGTTTCCTTCTATTCTTAGTTTGTTGACTTTTTTTTTTAACCATGAAAGGATGTTGAATCTTTCAAATGCATTTTTTCATCTTATATTTTGTTAATGTGATGTATCTCTGGCTTTCCTTGTATGGATCTTAGAGCCTGTTAAATATTTCTTCCCAACCTTCAGCTCTGTGACGATACCATCAGTCTTCAGTAAAACTGTCCTAAGGGATTTTTGTTGGTATGTTATATGTTGTGATATATTAATTTTAAAAATACATTTGATTCTTCCAGCACTCATCATTCTGAGCTTTGTTTGAGAACATGACCCTCATCTTTTATGATGACCCAGCTTTCTATTTACAAAACTTCTTTCTGAGTTTTCTTTGAACTATACCTATTTTTAATCTCTTCTCAAATCCTTATGTAACCTCCTATGTGTCCCTCAAGATATTCATTCTAAAGTCTTTTTTTTTCTGTGAAACTGCTCAATATACTGACTCCCCAGTGGGACAATATTAAAATAATAGTAACTGGAACTTGACATTCCCCTGAATGCCAGTACAACCTTCTCATCTTTGGTATTTTCTGAGTCTATGCAACTTAGATGCAGGTTTTTAGTATAACTCTGGTTACTGGTGAAAAAAATAAAAATAAAACAATAAAACAAACAGAATGCTAACTGGACCCAGCAGACATTTGGTAGGATAGGAGTTTATTTTTAAAGTCAAACAATACTTTTAAACTTAAGGCCATTTTGTCAATGCTTTATTTATACATATAATCAATTCCATTCAGAAAGAAATGCCCAAAGATTCAGATCATAAATGAAGAAAAACCAACAGGGGACAAAATATAAGAACATAAAGTATGAGAAATGTCCTTTCTGATATTAGTGATGCCCGGGCTCTGTTTTTTTGGGGAGGTTATGAGTAGGCAGATAGATGGGTAAAACTTAGAGGGAAGATAGCACAGAGATGACAACGAAATGCTGTCTTACCACAGTCTTTTCTAAATACTGCCATAATAACACTTAACTATTATTAGTTCTGTATCACAGTAATGTTAATGAAAATGACATGTACAGAAAGAAAATTTTACATGAAGCCGTCTATTGGAGGTCCATGAAAGCTAGCTGAAAAAAATAAATCAAAACTTCAATTTGGACATTTTCTAATTACGTAAATGGCCACTGGATCTTATTTGACTTTTTTACTTTGAGGTTTAATTTATTTTGTTTTTTAGGATCAAAAGCCTTTTCTCCTCATTAATGTCAAAGTAATAAATAAATGAGTGAACTATTATTTTATTGGTAAAACAGTTCAGTCTTTATACCAGTATTGAAAAGTTCCAGTTTTAATAATACAAAGTTATAAGGCCTACATAGAATTTATTATGAGAAACATATAAAAAAATCCAGTGTCTTAATAATTGATTTCTATTTCATTTATGTTTTAATTTTATTTTTAGTGAAACTTGATCATTAATAGATAAATATTGTACCATGAAGCCTTGGTCAGTTTGTAATAACGGATTTATCATTACCTATACCATCGGAAACTCCTATCCCTTGAAGACTGGATTAGAAAAATAAAATATGCAGGCAAGGCAGCCCCAAACTCTTCTCTCTTCTAAATTGCTAAGCAAATAAGAACTCTCTGCATCCTCTGAGGTATCATGTTTAGTCCATTCTAATCTGTGTGAACTCAGGTTTTCCGCCCCCAGACTCTGGCAAAAGCCTTCTGAGACCCCTTAGGAGCTGCAAGCATGACAGTTTTAGTCGTAAGTTTACTGAACTCCTTATTTTTTGCAACCAAGCTAGAGGAGTGTCAAATTTGCCTTCAAAATCTTGGTTTTGTGGTTAAAAAAAACCCCAAATAAGAATTCTTTTGGAATAGCTCTTTCAAAAGTCTTTGCTTGGCGAGTCTGACTCCCAAGGGCTGGTTGTGGCAGGATCATGTCTCGAGAGTAAAGGTGTTAGGTTCTGTCTTATTTGACATTAGGTCCAAGCTCCAACAGATTATGTGCGGTACAGCTAGTGTGACCACCTCCAGGGAGTTGATGGGGCTTAAGAGTGGTAGGAGGACAAGCTATTTAGGCGTGATCCAAAGGAAAAGAACAAGTGCCAGTATCTGAAGACTTATAACAAATAACATGAGTTTAAAAAGTATACGAAAACAAAGAACACAAGTATAGGGAACCCCATCATTGCTGAAAACCTTGGGCTATGTTGCCTGGAAAGAGGAGTGGGGGTGTGTGGGCCCACACAAAGAACCCCCAAAACCCACGTCATGCTCTTGCCCAATATTTGTTCAATCAGCATCATCTTTTCAGGATTTCTGTTGCCATAGGGAAGGAGTGTGGTTAGTGCCATGCTGCTTCAGGAACTCTCGATCTGCATGTTCCTTGACCTTCACAGTTTGGAATAGAGTATAAACCTGGGAAGGATAGGCTCGGTCAATCACTGGTGAATCAACCCAATTCAGGACCTGGGTGAGTGGCCTGGCAAGGGTGGCAAGGGGCCTCCAGGCCTCTCCCCTGGTAGATGCGATCCTCTCTCTCCTCTCTCTTCACAGACAGTTGGGATTCCAGGATACAGATGCGGGGCCACCTCCCTGACATATAGTGGTAAGTTTGGCTTGAAGGGGAACATCTGGGGAGGCTTCCTGTACCGTCCCTGCAGGCTGAGAGAAATAATCAGGCTTAGCAAATTGGGTTGACTAGACAATGAAATATTTATTGAAATTCTTTCTCTTTTTTTTCCCCCCTGAAGTTCAAAAATCCTTGTCATCCCAGGCTGAAGTCTGTGTACATGAGAGGAATTCACAATTAGATCTGAAGTGGCCTGCTACCACTTGCTTGAAGACCCCGACCTGCAGCAGGCAAGTGATTGTATCTGCATATAGGCTCTATTTAATTTTTTTTTCTCCTGTAAAATGGAAAAGCCCACAAAGCAAAAGAAAGAAATCCAAAAACATAGCCTGTGGGATGTTCTTTCATTAGTTCTTGGCGGATGAAATACTTTTCTCACATGCGTGAAAACAGGCAAGTAACTTGGGTGTTGTTTTAACATAGACTTTACATGAATGATGTTTGGTCTTAAAGATCTTTTTTATTTACTTTGATGTCTACTAAAAGCAAATGGAGACTTGTGGGATCATTCAGATAATTCAGACCAAAATGGTGATTTTCCTTTCAATATTTGGATAATGGGAGAAAGATTTAGCTACATGTGATGTGCGTGGCTAGTATTCTTTTTGAGTTAGTTGGTAAGGTCTTGGCTGTCTCCTTAAAGCAAGGCGCATATCAGTGGAAAAATGTTACAGGATTGTTACAAAAGAGGGCTTTAACTTTCCGTTGAAAGTGGACAACTGTTTTTCTTCAGGGCTCATGCCAATTAGTAATTTGGCATTTGAATATTTCAATCTATCAGTAATCAGGTTTATGATAATTTTTTACATTGCATTTTTACAGTGATTTTTTTTACATGACATTTTTACATAATTTACAGTAATTTATCAGTAATTTCTCTGATTGCAAGAGAGATGAAGGCTCCTCCTCTGGGCATAAGATGACTTCCCTTTTAGGCCTCCCTACCTGTCTAGTTCCAGCTCCCGTCATTCCCCAAGGGATCCCAGGCGCCAGTGAAATCTTGGTATTCTCAATTCTGTCCATATTGCTTCCTCCTCTGAGACTTTATACCCACTATGTGCTCTCAGTTTGCTTGTTTGGGCAACCTCCTGCCTCTCTCCTCATGGGAACCTCTTGCTTCCATCCTCACCCGCGACTCGATACCTTTCTGATCAATTAACCTCCCATCACATCTTGTACTGAGAAAGGCATCTCTCCTTTGGGCTCCCATTTCATCCTCTTCATGTCTTGAAAATACCACTTTTCTCCTTTCAACAGCCACCGGTATGAGGGTCTCTCTTGCGGTAGGTCCTGCTTGGATGGTGAGGATATAAACCCAGTCTCTGCCTTCGTGGGCCTCACAGTCTAGTGAAGGGAAAAGATAATAAACATGCATGTAAAATGACACCAGGTAGCATGATGACAATACGTAGAGGCTTTTCTGTTGGTTTTCTCAGCACACTGTGAACTCTGAGAGTGGAGCATTTGCATATACTAGGTGTCAGTAGATACTGAATGAATGAACAAATGCAAAGAGCATGAGTGGACCTTAACTATGTCCCCAGTCTTCCCATGGTTGGAGGATATAAAAGAAATAAAAGCGAATTTTACTTGTCTTTGTAGTTGGAAAGCTTTCTCTTCTCAAAGTATATCTCTGTGACATTTCCAGAGATAATAAGGAGTTTTCCCTCTGACTAGGAAACAACAGGTTCATGTAGACAGGCACACTGCTATGAACAGCTGTCTGTCATTTTTTCATCATTCAGATGGATTACCCACAAGACATGTAAAAAATGATGGTTCTCTACTACAGGTTTTTATTTCTATTAAATTCTATGGCATATGATCTTGAACAAATATTTGTGGTCAATATTTGATAAAAAGTCTGAATCAATCAAGTTAATAGAGCATTAGGAAAAATAATTTCATTCCTTTGTTAAACTAAATCCATTAAGACTCTAACACAAGTAGAACAGAGGACAAAGAATATTTAAAACAAAACAAAACAGTGAGACCCATTGCGCATTTGCATTTTAAAATTAATCGCTGCCCTAATTATTCGTCAGTAGAAGCATAAATTAAGCAAATATAACTTAGAGTAAGCTCTTAGACACCCACAGGATTCTCCCCTCAGGAGTAAATTGTCATAATGGTTCAGTGTGATGGCTTATTTTTGCTGTCTTTCCATGAGTGAGGGAAAAGAGAAGACTGGAAATTGAGCTATATGGAAATGACACAGAGACTCCAGAGAAGGAGGTAGACACAGGAAGGTACTTTTAGCTTTCCACGTAAGGAAGAGAAGCTAACAAACAGCAAAGGATGTTGGAACCAATAAACTGCTTTGCAAACCTGACTGAGGTTGTGCCTTCATGAATAGTAAGTGCAGCTCCATGACCCCAACATGGAACTGAAAGGTGAGAAGTGCAGGATCTTTCTCAAAAGTTTATGCAACAACACAATAATGCTAAATAACTAACAGCCCCCAACCTCAATGGCTGAAATTAACTGGCATTTATGTTCATGCATCCTGGGTGGCAGGTCAGCTGTGGCTCGGCTGATTAGGCTGGGTTCTGTTGGGCAACTCTCCTCCAGGTGCATGGCTCAGCTGGGACATCTCTGCTTCAAGCTGCAGGTTGAGTTTAAGTCTGTTTTACCTGTCTCTTGTTCTGCAAGGATCATCTAAGATCTGGCCTATGATCTTTTCAAGATGGATGTGGAAGTTCTCAGAGGAGTGAGTGTAAACATGCAAGCGCTCTAAGGTGTAGGCTCCAAACTGGCATATAGTCATGTCTATCCACCTTTCATTGGCGGAAGGAAATCTCATAGTCAAGCTCAACATCAGTGCGATAAGACAGTAAATCCTCCCCATGGAGGTCAGTGTGTGTATTGTGTTGGAGGGGAGTGAATATTTGCTGAACAATAATTTAATCAATCGTGACGATCAAGATTTGAAGGAAGACCTCCGTTTTCTGGTCTGGGCCTCCACACGAGGACTGAAGTTTGCCTGTCTCATGAGTTTATTAATTACAAGTATGTCAGATTAGCCAGAAAGATCTCTCTGCAAGACAGATTCGTGGAAGATTTAGAAAGGTACTTGGATGAACCCCCAGCAACAATAGCCAGGGGCAGTGCCGTTGAATTTGAAGAAGGTGTTGGTAGGATGTGCGGTCTGTGGGTCTTGTCTGGCTTCGAGGCCATGCAGTGAGCTGCCTGGCATAGACCTGCTGGGCAGGAATTCTGCCTCAGCAGATGTGTGCATGACTTTACTGCTCTCATTACAGCATCACCTCTCCCCTGTCACCAACTGGCAACCCACAGCAAAGGATGTTTTTCTGATCATTTTGCACTCATTAAATGCAGCTGTCACAACAGTGGCTGTGAGGATGCATGCAAAACTTTTCTGCCACGTCAAAATAAAGCTGAAAAGCTTTTTAAAGAAGAGCTGAAGCCTTTGAAGCTTGTTCCTAAGGAATATTGGAAATATCACCTTTTGTTGTTGACAATTGAAAATGTTCCCTTGCAACACAAATTAAATCTTGGCCCAGGCTGAAGAAGCATTATCCATCAACATTTTGTGACATAAAGTATTTGGGCCAACCAGTGGGGATTCAATTGCTTTATTCCTGGGTCTGAATGAACTAGAAGCCCCAAACTCAGTGGAGTGGCTGATCCCTGTTAGTGGGTCATTAATGTGGCAGAATAGTTCCTGACGCCTGAGGAAATGTTATAAGAATGAAATAATCAGACACCTAATACATAACCCATTAGAGAAGTAAAACAAAGAAATGGATTCTGGAGCCATTTCTCCACAGGCCTACTGGATGAGAGTGTGGGTGGAGGTGAGGGCTTTCCATGGTTTTGGCACAGTCCTCCTGAATCCACTTCACCAACCCACGGACCTCGGTGGGAACGAACATAAAGTGATCCATTCAGTGATGTGCTTCCTGGCATAGTGCCTCCTAAGTGTTCCTGTTGTTGCTAAGGGTCAGTCTTACCTCTTGAACAGCTCAAAAGCTGACCCTGTCCTTTGCTTTTCCATCAGCTCCCCTGGGCTGTGTGGTGGAGCCATCCACGGTGTTCCCTTGATGCCCACTGCCCACTGCAGTTGCCATCACAGTAGTGATCACTCTGCCCTGCTGCAGTGTCATCAGCTCACGCATCCCCACTAGGTGGGATTTGGAGAGCAAGGCCTGGGTTTCTTATTATATGTGTGGCTCTAATGTAATGCAGGGCTGGGCTCCCAAAATGGGGAAGGACAGAGGGGAAGAAAGAGAGGCAGGAGTTTATCAATGGCCTCCGACTATTTCACAGGGTGGGCAGGCCCATCTTGCAGCCAGCTGTTGTTTGCGCACCAGGTAACGCAGGTACGGATGTCTCAGCCTCCCCTCCTCCACCTCTTCCATCTCTAGGCGCATGTTACGGGCTCCTGGGCACAGGAACAGGAATTACTGATTAAGTGATAAGAGAAGCACTTATCTCCTGAGTGTATCGGTTAGGGGCCAGTCAGGAAAATCTGGCTCGCTAGATATTTGCCACCTTTCAGCCTCCACCTAAGTTCCCCTTTGGACAGAGCCAAAAGGGAGGGAGAATGTGTTTCCCACAACCACAAAACAGATAGGATGGAGCAGGGGCGATGGCTCGGTGACGGGCCCATGAGAGCCAAGTG
Source organism: Smutsia gigantea (assembly GCA_032199065.1). NCBI lineage: Eukaryota > Metazoa > Chordata > Mammalia > Pholidota > Manidae > Smutsia > Smutsia gigantea. Next base: position 90,031 of record JAVSCE010021965.1, on the reverse strand, counting down.
GCTGAGCAGCCTGCAGTCATTTGGAGCCCTCCTCCGTCCCAAGACGTGACCCACGTTTAAACGACCCAAAGCTGCCGCACAAGCGATGGGGTCTGATTTTGCGCTGCCTCGCTGTGCATTTCCGCCACACGGGGTGATGCCTTGAGTGACTTCAAGGAAAGAACTATAAGAAGTTGAGAGGCCATCTTCACCAGGGTGCCATACTGGTAAGAAAATCCAAAGACCAGAGAGAAATGATGGATGTAAAGGAACTGTTCATGAAACCCTAGACTTCTCTAGTGCTTTGGCCACTGTGCTAGGTACTGACCGGAGCTCTGAAATGAGAAGTAAGGGGAAAAGCTGAGTGTAAGAGAGCACAGGCCTGTGATGTGCTCACTGTCTTGGTGGGGCTCGGGACAGGAACCCACTATCCACACCAGGCTTGCCCCCTTCTGGAAAGTGGGAACTCACTCGCTTTTGTTTATAGGGTTTCTTTTGACTAGATTTTTTCTGCTAGTTTGAATTTATTAGATCTGCACTATAAATGCTTATTAACAAATCAGGAAGCATTGGTTGAGTGTCTGCTGTGCACAAGAAGCCTCTTCCAGAAATGCATCTCTACTGCCTACTGCACTGCTAGCCCCTTCTCTTCCTTCTACGGCTCACTTCGAACATCCCCTCCAGAGAAGCTGCCCTTGAAGATCTGATGTGAAGTTGGTCTCTTTTTTCTCCATCGTTTCTCATCTTGTTATTTTCCCTGCCTAACTAACACAAATTGCGATGTATAATTGGTTCATTTACCCACCGAGTTGTTTGCCTCCTCCAGAAGGGCAAGCTCGTGTCTATATCCTGATGCTAGCCCAGTGCCCAGTGCATGACAGAAATCACAGGCTAGCACGACTAAACAAACATGCATAATGTGGAGTACAAAATTAATAGGATCCACTTCCTTTTCTTAAAGACTTCATAGTATTGGGAGGAGCCATATACATAGATAACTAACAAAACAAGGCATTACCAGACCTTTCTTTCAGAGTGACACCCCAATAGCTCTAATAGAAAGGGACTCAGGGGTGTAGGGAGGTCCCATGGTTCTTCAGATGGGGAGGAGGGTAAGCTGGGAGGCAGGGGGTCTATGGTAGAAACAGGGCCAGAACCCACCGGCTCCTGAACAATGTTTTCCCGGCTCACTGTGCTTTCTCACCTGCAGTCAGGATGTGTGAGGGTGAGGGTGTGTGTGCGAGTGTGACTGTGTGGCCCCATTCTGCATTGGCAGGCGATCTGAGCATCATACTAGGCCCAACCTATTAGAGGTCAGTGGCACTGGAGAGCTTCTGGTCTGTCATTTTGTTTCCATCCCCATCCATTGCTCCCTAAAGTGTCCTATGTCCTCCTCAGTCGCGTCCACCTGCCTCTGACATCCTCATGGAGTGACAGCAGCTCACACCCATTCCGTGGGTGGCACAGATGATACTGAATGATGTTATTCATGCCCCTCTTAACAAAGCGGTGTATATACTTTTTATTTTAATAAGAAAGCATTCACAATTCCCTGTGATTGGAAACCTTTTTGAATATTTCCAAAAGACTCTTGAGGATGATTCAGACAGCTCCAGGGGTGGTAAAACAGAGACTGGATTTGAGAGGAGTAATGACGCTTGCCTGCAAGCAGACCCTGAATCTTGCAGCTGATGCAAAATGCTAGCCCAACCCCAAGAGACAGGGCATGCAACCAGTGAGTGTGGTGAAGACCACCCGGAACTTGGAGGCTTTAGAATTTACTTTTTCATTAATGAATGCTTCAGAAAGTGCACTCTCCCTAATTCCCTTCTTTGAAAGATGGAAACTTTAATGTGCAGTTAATTAAATGTTATGTTGATTTGCAAGCCCTGAGTTCTCAGAGGCCTGGGGGAGATGGAGGCAAGTTTAGAAATCAAACAATGGGAGGACTGGCTGTCCCTCATCTGACCACAGAGCAAGGGCTACTGTTTGCTCCTGATGCCCGTGGGGCGTTCGCAGTGCCCCTGTGGCCAGGACCCGCATCTTGGGCCCTTGACGGCTGCACAGCCTGTTTACCATGCAAGGGAGGAGGCATTCCAATCCTACCTCTCTCTCCAAGCTGGCTAAGGTTTGCAGAGGCATTCCTTATTTTTCCTTAGTGCTTCAGCACTGCTTTGTACTAAGAGGAGCTGTGTCATGCTGGAATTCTTTTCACAACGGACTAAAGAACTCAGCTGTGGCCGAATGCAGCTGCCGAAGCTACAGGCTCCTTGTGTGTGGTCATCTGCAGGGTGGCGAGCCACTTAGCAGCTCAGGTGACCTCAAGTCCCATGTGAAGGGCATGCCAGCTGCGCTGGGGGCCGTGGGCACCCACTTATGGGTGGGCCCGTGGAGGAAACTGAGGGAGAAGAGGGCTTGATGGAATTCCAAGTTCTCAGGGTCAGAGGCTGAGTACGGAGGGCCTCCAGTCTTCCCATCCCACACTCCTATTTTATAGATGAGGAGACGCAGTCAAGAAATTTAGGAGCTTGATTTCACAAGAGAAAGTATGGTTTGCTCCAAATAACTAGCACCTGTTACAGTGACAAACTTATCATCCACTTGGCCCTGGCTAAAGGCACAATTTAGTCACCAAATGACAACTTCAGGGTTATCTGTCACCAGAGCGCGCCTGCCTCAGCCCCACGCCTGGCAAGAGCAAAGCGCCAATACCTGATTCCAATACGCTTGCTTATCAGTTTGGCATCCGGATTCCTGCCTTTGAGTCTTCAGGGTGGTCAGCTTGTTTAGATGCCCTGAAGAGCTGGTGAAGCTTTCGGGACTGACTTTGGAATCTGCTGGCAGCGCTACTATGTTCTTATTATGAATAAAAATTTTAAGCCCAAGCTGATAAACATTTTTTTTTCACACTGAATTCATCAGGAATACATTAACATTTTCTAAAAGGTAAAGACAGAAAAAATGAAAGGATTGAAAGGAGAACGTTAGGATGTATTTGGCCATTAGGAGCCCTGCTTCCATCAGCTCCTGTTCCAGAGCCAGAACTTCACCCTCTACAACTAAGGCTCAGGGAATTAGCCTGTGGAATAATTATCACTCCTGATGCACAGAATAAGAGCTTGTTCCTGTGTGTGTGCAGAGCCATTCAGACTTAGAAGGAAATCTGGAGTGAGAGCTCACAGCATATTTTGCATAGGTCCTGTAAAAGGATCCAGGCAAAACAGGCTTTGCAACATTAGCTATGATCATATATGGAAAAAGCAGTTACTTTCTGCAGTGACATATGGCTGAATTGGTGCAGTGCCCAGGAATCTCAGTGTCCTCCTCCCCCGAAGGGTGAGCCCTGGCTGCATCCTTCAGCCCAGCCTCACAGGGACCCGCAGCTCAGGCAGCCTGTGGAGAGATTGCCGGTGAAGTAGAATCGCATCTGTGTGTGCTAAGACCAGAGCTGTGGCTGGGCCCTGGCAGTTATCGGCTGCTACCGTCCCTGTCTGTGATAATGATCTTTCCTAAGTCAGCACAACTGTGAATGGAGCCTAAACCCACTGGCTTAAACTTCAAGCATGAGGACATTCCATAATGAACAAAAAACAGTGACATCCATGATGACAATAAGGGACAATTCTGTTGTAAGGGGATTCCATCCCTCATTGATGGACATTTCACATGTTCTGATAATGTTCTATAACCAGTAGTTGCATTCCCCAAATTTCAAACATGGCCAAGCACATACATTGAGTTTTGTGGCAGAAGAGATAGAGGAATATGACTACTTGATTGCATGATATTCATTCATCCACTGGTTCATTTATCTGACCATTTCTTGGTTCAGTTAAACCCCCTGGAGTGCTAGCTCTGTCCTCAGTGTTGGGGACATGAAATAATCTTTCTCTTCAAGGAATCTAGTCTTGTGAGGAGGACAGAAGCTTACAACTAAGCTACCCAATTTTCATGTACGGGGACACTGCAAAGGGAGTGAGGAACCCTTGAAACGGCTCTGGGGAGGAGGACTTAGACCTTTTCAGTGACACTGGGAGCTGAACTGAGGTGGGTGAGGGCTGGGTCTTTGGGACTGGGGGGCCGAGACTCCTGGCTCGGCTGCTTCCTAGCTTTCTACAGATGATGGATCCTTCGAAGTCTCAGCTTCCTCACTATAAAATGGAGATGGCAATGCCTCCTTCCCATGCCGTTGGGAGGCTTCAGAGGGAAATTTTATGGAATGTGCTTAGAAGGGCCCCGGGTGGTAGTGACTGCTCGGATGGTACAGTTGGGCGTTCCTGGGGGAGTGGGACCTGGGCTCAGCAAGGCAGCCCACAGGGGATGTGGGGAGTCATGCCTGGTCTTCAGAGGGAGAAGACACTCTTAGATTTGTGGATTAGGGGAGGGAAAGGTGGAGGGCTGTGAGCTCTGGGCTGCAAGACCAGAAAGCAGCTATGAAAGTTCATCTTGAGCCAGGGAGAGGGTGAGGAGGGGATGGATTGGAGGCACATTTGGAAAGTAAAATAAGCCTAAGAAGGGAAAGAGACACAGAGACAGAGAGAGGAAGATCTTGATGATGAGGTTGACGGTGATGACACTATGGTTCAGAATAAAACAAGGGGCAGACTGAGTGGACAGGTTGGGAGGAGGAGAGCCACTGCCTCACTGGGAAGAGAAGCACTTGCCTAACCATGCACAGACATGTTCACAATCTGTTTGCCCCCAGTCTAGAAGGTCACTGCTGAGATGGTCCCAGTATTTGCCTGGGCCGAGTATTTCCAGTTGTCCAATGCTGACAAGCTCAGCCCTCACTCAGGGCACCTGTTGTGTGTCCAGATCTGGTGGAGCTGGGGCGGGTGCAGATGGGTTGTAAGCCCTGTCTCAGAGCAGAAGAGTAAAAATTGCATGGTTTGGGGCTGACCTGAGTCAGGGAATGAGAGCAGTAGGTTCCATCCCTGGGCGGTGACTGTGACTCATTTGTGACAGTCACATCATCAGGCCCCACAGGGCTCCCCCACTGCACCTCTTCCTCCCTGGTGCCCTGCAGCTTGCAGCTGTGACAAAGCTCATTCATCTGTGCCTTCACACATTCACAGATACTCAGAGAGAGCCTCGCCCAGCCAAGCTCTGTCTCAGCATGGGATGGCAGGCATGATCCAAACAAATGGGCCTGTCCAGGAGAGGAGTGCTCCGGCTCACCCTTTCTGCCTCCATGGCTTGAGGGGCGTCTCTTGCTGAGGCACTCCTGGTGGGCACTCTCAGGTCGTGATCTGAGAACAAGGGGCTCAGCCTCCCTTCAAAGCCACGACTGCTCTGCTTTCTGGCAGTGCTTTCTCTGCCTTGGCTGCAAAGGCCCCTAGGAGCGGTTTTCAGGAAACTAGCTCCAGATTATCCCATAAAACACCCATTCCTGAGAAATGCAAAGACTGAGACCTCCAGGAGAGACTAGGATACTGCCATCTCCTTTATAGGCTGGTGCAGACTCTGTGGCCATCTAAATCCCTGACAACTGATGGAGCAGATGCTCTGCAGTCCTTTGTGAGGGAGCAGGGCTAAGCCTGGGGGTGGTCAAGTGCTTTACCTCACCTAAGTCCCATCATGAGGTCATAGGAGGTCAGGTGATCTTGGAGAATCTCTGGGCTATAGGTGGGTGCAACAGGGGATCAGAGAGGTTAAATAACTGGCTCTGGGTCACACAGCTTGTCATGGCTGGAGATGGGTTTTGAACCCTGATCTTTGGATTCTGAGAGCAGAGTTTATTATGTTATTGCCTATTTCCTGATTTCAATGATTTTATTCTCCACTTTTGAAGTATTGGGTGCTTCAACAAAGGCATAGGAGTTTTGGGGAAGTTCAGGAAGAGGTACGAGATGGAGAGGCTAGTGCTAAATTCATGGTCTATTTGCAAATCAAATGAATCCTCTTGTCACCTTGAAGTGGCACACACTCCATGCACCTGGAACAGCTTTGCTCTAAAACAGTGACGAGTGACATGCAGCCTGTGATAATTATTTCCCAAAAGCTTTGGGAATGCAACCCTGATCTAGCAATTTCAGGAGTAAAAGCTTCAGTCTGTTGAACTCTTTGAATGTACACTCATTCATTCAAGTTGGAGCAGCCGCTGGCCTTCCATCTGTAACTGGATGGGTGCCTAGGGCCCCACTTACAGCCCAAGATGAGCTCTAGACAGCAGCTAACCCCAGACACGTGATATTGGAGGCCATGTACATGCGGCTAATGCCCCAGTTTGGGGCGAAGAGTCAAAGAGACACAGACCTGCTTTCCACACATCCTCAAGGAAAGGTCCAGCAGGATGCTCCCTTCTCACTATTTTATAAGTAGTTAGTGGAGAAGGAAATCCCATATCGAAAGCATTTTGCAGTGCTTCCTGCCTGTGCTGTCATACCTCTCAGGGTGTCCTAAATCCTCCCCCTGACCCTTGCTAGATGATAGGTCCCCATCTTCCCTCCATTTCCATAGCAATTACAAGTCAACATGGGTTATCTTCCATGGCCTTGCTCTGGGGTTGGACTCTGGCATTTATTTATCTCTAATTTATTTCATCTTTAATATTTGTTGAGTGAAAGGCCATTAAAACCCTTCTGTCCTCCATCTCGTACTGCTTCCTGAACTTCCCCAAAACTCCTCTTCACCAGTTTTTAGGGTACAAAAGAATTCTTCACATTCTTCATTTTTGCTACTCCATTTAGCCATGTTTCTCATACCTCACCTGTCATCCCCACCCCCCAACAGCGGCCAACAAGTCCTTTATGATTGGGGCAATAGTAGGAGGGTTAGGGGTTTGAGGGTATATGCAGATACTGAAAAATATTCTATGTGTGTATTATATATGTAACTCATGAAAATATGCAGACCCAAACAAACATTTTTATTTTTCCTGAATTGTATTTCATGCAAAAAACACATTAAACTTTAAATAAAATGTGCTGTATTTGATGGAAAGATTAGAAGGGGCTAATTGTGAAGAAATGTCACTTCAAACAGCCACAGCACTGGCAGGAAGTGGTAGGTTGTATGGGTGACCAAAACTGAGGCCTGCCTGTGTCTGGGGATTGGGAGGTAGTGGAAGGGGCCCCTTCCTCCACCCAGCGTTGGAGGTGTGTCTCCTGCTACCAATGGGAGAAGGTTCCTTGCCATCTCAGGGTCCTGGGCTTCATGTGACTGGAAGACACAGGTGATGGGGACGTGATCGTCCACAGAGCTCCCTTAGACCGGCTTCCTCCTGGGTGCCATCCTCAAGAGGCGGCCACAGGTTCTTCTTCCTCCCTGGCTTGTGTTCCTTGAGTTCTCATCCAGATACAACACTAGCTCTAAGATTATGCTCCCCCAAAATATTCTTATAGAAGGAATTCCTGCCACCTTTTAATATTCCCAACAACTTTAGGTTAATTATCTGAGCTCAGTATTATTAAGCCAAATTCAAAGGAAAGTCAAAGACAATAAAAGACACCCATTTTGTAAAAGTTAACACATTTCTTATGTGTGGGAAGAGCTGCGATTTAGACTTGAAGACCTGGACATATTATTAGCACCACAGCACGTCTTTAATCCCCATGGGGGTGGGTAGCAGGACCTCCAATCTGTGTGTGTCATGTGCATCTAATATGGACCGACACTAGTCAGAGACTCAACCCTAACAGGTCCCTTCACTTTGGTGCTTACCCTCCCCACAGCCCAGGAGGGATGGGTGGCTGTTATCATGAAATTGAGATAGCATGGTTGGATGACACTTCTAAGACCCCATGATGGCAAGTGGATGAGCTGCCTTCAGTCTCTGGGGGCAGGTTCTCCATTCTGCACATGAGGGTGCTGAGGTGGTCCTGGGGAAGACGTGTGGGATGGGGGAACTGCTGTCCTCTGAAGCTGATTCCTTTGAGAGGATGGCACCTCAGCCTACCCAGAGAGCTGACACTCTGCAAGAACAGCAAAGCCTTGGGCGAGGGTTCAGCCCTCTTTGGCAACCTCTACTAATGTCCCAACAATCCTCATTGTCACGGCCTCCCTTCTCCTATTGGACATAAATCCTTTTCACTCAAGTTTAAGCCAGGAGCTTCTCACTCCCTACTAGATGGGGATGAAGAACAGCTGGTCACAATATTCTGTGTATAAACCCACAGTTCTCTGTGAAGTGCGAACGCACACATCCCCTAAGCATCCCATCTCCTCCACATGCCTTTGGTGCAGTAGCAAAAAGCTCAAAATTCTGCCTTTAGGATTTTTTTTTTCCTTTGGAAAATAGTCCCCAGATTCAATATAAATGAATTTTTGGTTTCTCAAAAATAATCTTTTCTAGATGATACAATTTCCATTATGTATATTTCACAGAGGAAAAAATAGTGAATCCTTAAATTATGGAGTTTTAGAAGTCTTGCCCATAAATTTTGAAATTGTCAACTAGAACGTCTTCCTAGAGAAATACATGCCAGAGATAATAAATTCTTGGAAAGAAAGTGTCCCTAACTTAAAAGTTATGTAATATTCTCTCCCTGAATGTGAGGGCATTAAGAACTAGGTTTTTAAATTTGGAAGAATGCCGGTATTACATGAGAGGATAAACTGCTATGTTGGCCTGGTGCTATTTTTATTTCTGTTGTGGGTTACTTTTGTGTATTTTTATGAGAGTCTGTTCAGAAAGGAACCACGATTCTCTGAGCAAACAGTTGATTTCCAGTTGGATGGCACGCATTGCAGAGGGTGAAAAGGGCGGCAGGGAGGCAGGAGGCCTTACTGGAAACAAAACCGAATCCCGCGCTGCCTCTCAGCTGCCTCCCTCCCTTTCTGCTGACCTTTACCATCACCACAGCCAGCAAAACAGAGACGTCCAGACAGGCCCATAAGGTGGGTGCAGATTTCTGGGGGAGGAAACCACTTCTGATTTTGCTCCGAAGGACAGAAGGTAAGAATGACAAGGAGAGGGACAAAGGAAGGGGAAGAGAGAGGAGCAGAGGGAAAGGGAAGGTGCGAGAAGAAGGGAAAGTGAGGGCAGGACAACAGCTGTCAGCTGCTGGGAAGAGAAGCAGAAAAGAGCATTGACATCTCCAGCCTCAGGGCTGCGGAAACCCTGCGCAGTGGACTCAGCCCCTAAACCCTCTGGCAGCTCGGCTCCCCATACCACCCCACCCACCTTGCTTGCCCTAGGCAGTGAGGGTGCTAGGGTCACACAAGTAAACTCCACCTATCAGCGTCCTTAATCTATCTCTGTGCCGTTCTGACTGCACTTAGACCATGGCTCTCAGCTTTCTCTCCTTCCTGCTCTGTTCTGCTCTGCCTCCCGTCCTCTGCTCCAGGGACACACCGTGGTGCCCCGAGCCTAGCATGCTCCAGCTTCCAGCCCGTGCCCGTGTCACCAGCTGCCTCTTTCCACCACCCTGACCTTGCACCCCATGCATTTGGCACCCAGAAGTTTGATGGTTTCCCTGAGAAACCAAGTGTCCTCGTGGAAGCACACATGCTGCTCCCTCCATCTGGAATAATGAAAAGAACCACCACCGTGGAGTCTCCAAAAGGCATGGCTGGCTTTTAACCTTCTGAGGTGGGCACTGTGATTATCCTCATTTTCCAGAGAAAAAAACTGAAGCCTGGGGGGCCTCCGGGGAGTCTTGCCTCTGTGAGAAAATGGATTAGATAAGGAAAGCAAATTAAGAACTTACGTACATTTAGCACCTACTTATGTACTAGGCTATGTTGGTGTGGATGTGTGTTCCGGATATAAGATGCTGTAATGTGAATGCCAAGCTGTCATATTTCTCTAGAATAGGGACTGTCGATCAATGTTCAGTTAGGGGAGAGACATCCTGTCTGCCACAAACTTGTTTGTTCTTGACCCCCAGCATTTTCCGGTGTGATAAGGTAAAGGCGGTTCTTTTACCGCCTCTTTCCCCATTGTCAGTCTTCCTTTTTGTTTCTTTGCTTGAAGCTGTTGTCTGTCTCTGAGTCGCAGGGAACCACTTGCAGGAAGAGCTCTAGAGAATTTGGGAAGAAAGAGGAGGGAGGGGAGACAAAAGGGGTAAGGTTTTTCAAGAAGCAGGAAAACATAAGGAGAATAAAGGTGTTCTCGAGGCTGTCGCCTGCAGCCTCGTCAGGTACCATCTCTTCAGATGTCTTCCCTTCCCTTCCTTCATGCCTAGCTGGTTTGTCATCATTTTTAGACATCTCTTTGGGACCAGGGACATGAAAGGGAACTGAGGGTCAAAGCAAGGACTTGGGGTTCTGGGGTCCTTCATCTGAGAGCCCCCTTCCTTTGTGTCTGAGCCTTTCCTGGGAGCAGCTGAGGCTGGCGATCCGTTCCAGTCACTTCGCCCTCCGCTGGATGACAGCATCACGCCTTCACCCATCCATTTACACTTCAAAGTGCCACCCGCCTGCTCTTGATTAATTATTTAGTGACACTGGCCACTTGTGAGCATTTCTGAGCTCATATTTCACGTAAAAGTTCCAATCCTTTTTTATCCAAATCTCCTTTCCCAGAGTCCTTGTGTAGTTTTCTAAATGAAATGCTGTGTATTCTTTTTGAGCCCTAGGCATCCGAGGTACCGGCCCTCTTCTTTGCAGCAGAACGCCTGAACATTGAGTTGGCAGGTGTGGATCCACCTGTCTGGCTCCTTCCCCACCCACCTCTGACCTTGGCCAGCTCTCCACTGGGGAGCCGGAGGGGGGGGCTCTGTGTTTTGATAAGTAAATACAGGGGTTTGGAATGCACAGCCTTGACATCTTTTCTATCTTGAATTACTGATGGAATCCATGAGAAGTTGTAACAGGACTTGGGCTTTAGAATTCAAGAGACTTTGGGGTCTCTCTCCTGGCTAGGGCACTAATTTGCTTATCTGTGCAAGACACTGGGTGAGTCAGGCAATCTGGGTGAGCCCTGCTTTCCTTGCCTGCACAGTGGGCATGGCAGGGGTGTTCGGAAGCGCCATCACCGCCAACACAAGGTGTGGACCGTGAGGGAGATGGCATACTGAGGACTGAATCTTCAACCTCTCGAGCAATGCCACTAAAACAGTTGGCATAGAAGCGGCCCTCAGGGACAATTAGGCAGTTGATTATGGTGTTAGTTTCCCCCGTGTAGGAGTCTTACCAATACCAATGGGGGGTGGTGTGAGTACTTTGTAGAAAAGCACCCTCAGTTCTCTGGGAGGCAATCTGGAGTTTGTCCTTCAAGCTTTTGAATTCCAGTTCTAACATGTATTAGCTGTGTGATTTTGGGAAACTTACTTAAATTTTCCCAGGCCTCAGCTTCATCACCTGCAGAGCTATCCCAATTCATCCTACCTGGGGGAATATCATGAAAAAATTAAATGCTAAATTTGTAAGCATCTGGCGCACAGTAGGCATCCCACAATGATGTTGCTTTCTTAACATTGTGATAAATTAATGTCTTCATTAACAAGCTCTTATACATTCTCCAAAAAGAAGAAAGGTTGGGCTATTTCTATTTTGTTACCAAAAGTATTATTAAACTTTAAAGAAAACAGAACCCATCCTTCACCACATAAGGAAATGGAATCTACTGTTTTTTGGCAAGAACAGAAAGCATAAACACAACCGACATCAATTCTCTGTGCATATTGCATCTTGCCTCCCTATTTTACAGTTTTCAAAAACCAAAAGTCCATCTGTCTCTGAAGACCTTTCTAGTTTCTAGAAAAGAAAACACCATCTAGATACAGTCATGCTGTTTAATTTGGCTGACTTCGAGCCCCCTTGTATGCATCCCTTCTGCTGGCGTGTGCATGATGCCGGGTGCCGATTTATGGCTGCCGCTGCCCTGGCAGGTTAACCCCCATCACAGGTCACCCTGCTCTGTTAATTTCATCGCAGCATTCCCCGGCTCTTCGGTGGTGAAATCACAGCAAAGGAGACTGTGCAGCTTGATGCACCATTGCTCATTTATGCTCGAGTGAAAAGAACAGCCAAGATGTGCTGGACACCAGAGCTCTGCCTTCTGCAGTGTTAATACAATGCTCGATCAGTCTGAGAGCTACTGATCTCCATTAACTGCATTAACTGCACGGCACACTATATTACTCCATGGAGAGGTCTGTGCTTAAGACCATTAAAATCATGACTTACTTTTCCAGTCCAGGCTTTTTTGTCCCCTTTTGCTTATGAGTTCTTAGTGATACTCTTCCAATTTCAGTTCAAATGTCTCCTTTCTCTGTAAGAACAGGGAGAGCAGACTCCTGTGCTTTTTGGCAACGTGTGGCATCTCCTACTTGGATGGCAGTAAAAAGAAAGAAGAAATTGCATCTATTTCCTGTCTTTAATGAAAAAGTGATCAAATTGGCAAAGTAAGACTCAGCTAATTCAATTCTCAAGTCGTTTCTGGGCTCACTCAGTGGTCAGGAAGGTGGCGTGGCAGGCCCTGGGTCTCTGTCTCATGTGGGGTTGCAGGGTGTCTACTGGGGACTCCGCCTGCTGCCCTGCTTGGCTGAGATGCCGGGCCTCAGCACAGAGGTCAGCAGGGGCTGAGGCAGGAGGAAGGCAGAGGAGGATGGAACCTGGGGAAGCCTTCTTCCCCTGTCCTGACTGCAGCTCCCCAGGCCCACCCTCCTCGGGCCCGGTTCTCAGGAGCAGTCAGTCTCCTTCCACTGCAGGTGTGCTTAGCAACTCCCAAGGCCTCCATTTCCTCAGCTTGAATTATCAGGAGCAATACTGTCCATGCCGACTTTCTCAAAGTTGTTGTGAGGACCCAGTGGAGAAATACCTATTAAGGCTGATATAAGAATGAAACAGCACACACACACAGGTGTTAAAAAACAACAACAACCCTGCCAGCTTGATAATAGATGAGCTGGAATCTCAGGGCCAAACTCTGGTGCCCAGCAGTAGTAGTCACAGGAGGAGGGATGGGGGTGCCTGGCCCCTGTCAGGTGACCTCCGATCAGTCATGGAGGATAATGGCATGTGGACCGGCCAGGATGCCAAGAGCCACTTGACTCCAACTGCTTCCCTGTGCCTTCCATTCTCCTTCCTGGGCTCGGTGGGGCTCCATGCCCCTCTGTGCCAGCAGTCCCTATCTCCAGGACCCTGCGTCTGGGGTGAAGGAGCTGTCTGAATGTGCAGGGCGGGTGCGGCCAACATGGGCCTTTGTAAGGAGCAGGCCTGCACGCAGCACCAGCCAGAAGGGACACCGATTCAGGCTGGGTGAGGCAGAGAATGCAGAGTCAGGTTTGGGATGACACTTTTGGATGAAGGGAGGCCCAGAAGCCTTTTTCAAATACTCATAGTTTTGTATGGCTCCCCATGGCTGCATGTGCTGTTCCCTGGGCCAGCTCTAGACGAAACTGCAAAGGTTTGTCTTGGCCCCACACCCACACCCCCAACTTTTTTTTTTTATTACATCTGTGAAAACTCTTTGGATATCCAGGCAAGGTGGACGATAGTAGGACTGACATTCAGTCTTCATTTTGAAGAGCATTTAAATGGGAGTGAGATTATAATACTGTTAAAATGAGATTAATGGTATAATAAATGCTAGCATCCCAGAACAACTGAAGAGGAAGATAATGAACAGCCAAGGCTGGGTAAGTGGAAATGTCACCAAGGCCCACACAGATACAGTAAGTCACCACCACTGAGGCTCTGTTGGACTGTGCATAAAGTAAGGCGCAGTCTAACTGTAACTCCAACCAGAGGGACAGTTATTTCCCTTTTACAAAATAACCCATCTAGGTCTCTGTAGATGGTCAAGGGTTCTGCTGTCCTGCCCTCCTCTCCCGTCTATCTCCCCTGGAGTGAGGATGACTTCCCTCACCCAGTACACCAGCCTCTGGGGGTGTCTATCCTCCATCCCCTGCTGCTTTTTCTTTCATGTAGTTCCACGCGGGCTTCTGCTCCCAAGGATATTTCTCAGTCCAAGATGACCTACCCATCACACCTGCATTCCTGACAGCAAGAAAGAGGGATGGGGAAGGTGTGGCGAAGGGAGCCTGCTGTTTCTTAAGGAAGGTTCCCAGAAACTCCCACACAGCACCTTCGCTCACTTCCTCCTGCCAGGGCCGTGGTCACCTGGCCACCTCTAGCTGTGTCTGTGTGGTGGTCAGCACCCTGCAAAACCCAAGTGCTGTGGATGAAGTGGAGACACACAGGGGACCCCTCCTGGTCTCTGCCATTCATGTGATTTCAGGGCTCCTGGGAAATGCCTTTTGCCTTCCCTTCCCTTTTTACATCTCCAGTCCACTTAGCTGAGGCCTAAAATTCTCAACAGCATGGAGACACCACAGAGACAAAGTGGACTTTCTGATGCTATGACCTTCTCCAGGTCACCTGTAGGGTTCCTGGTGCTAGTTCTTTCCCTCTGGTAACACCTCAGCCCAGCTGAGCTGCTATCACAGTGATTCAGCTCCAAGATACCATTTCTTTCTCTGTCCATACTCATAGAGGGCAATGGCTATTATAGCAGCTAACACTTACTAAAGCTTGCTGCATGCCAGCTCTTACAGTCAGTTATGTAGTTTTTTCTCTCATCTAGTCACCAGCAAAGCCTTGGAGATAAGTGCTCTTCAAAGACATGAGGACCTGAACCCAGGATGGATCTAGCATGATTGTATAGTTCAGCCCTGGCCCTAACCATTATGCACACTGCCTGTCCTTTATCCTGTGGGATCTCCAAGTGGGCCAGACACTGTGCCGATTCCTGTGGAGGAGGCACATTTCTCTGGGTCCTGGTTCTCAGAGTGTGTGTGTATGAGGAGTGGTGGTGAGGTGGAAGGAGCTGAATTCCCACGTGGGTATCAGGCAGTTTAGCAAGTTCCACAGAGATGACACGAGGTGCCCTTTGGCCACAGGTGTTTGGGAGGAGTAATGTAAAATGACATAATTGCTGTTCACCAGCTGCCTCTGCATTCCTGTACTGTGGCTGGAGGCCTTCCCTAGTCTGTTTTCCTATACAAATGAACTCACTTCACTGCAGGAGCTGTGTGTCAGTGGGACTCCTGTCTTTGAGGATCTGGTCTAGAATCCTCATTCCATGGCCTTGGGACCCAGAGTCCTTCCTGCTGTGCCTTTTTCTTAGTATTTGCTTCCTTAAGCATCTTTTTTGCTTCAGTGCCTGGATGTTACTTTCATAAACCACTGTTTTTCATCAAAGATCCCTGTTACACATTCTGTTTGAGTTTAGTATCTGTATCAATGACTAGAGGGATTCCTAGGTCAGTCCTACCTCAAGGAATGAGGTCTTCTCCTGGCCCCACTCTCCTTGACTTTTTTCTCTTTCCTCCAGATTAACTTCATTCCCTAACACATGATTCCTTGGCATTTGTGAATTCATAGCCAACCACTGATTGAAGTGTTTTCCTCTCCCAGAACTGATTCCCCATGCTATCAGAGATGCTGGAGAATTAGTTTCCTTCTATTGTTACTTTTGTTTTTGGTGGCTAGATTGATGCAGCAGAAATCACTATCTTCATGTAGGAAAGAGATAGCATGATGATCCTGAAAGCTGGTGACAAAAACCTTGGCCCCTCATGTGGGCCTGCAAGGTAGGGTCTTGGGATCATGGTGAGTTCATTGTCCTATAAGCAGTGGGCCTTACTGTCATCTTCAGATGTGGCAGTTGCTACCAGTTTTGGAGATGGTTGTAATGAAAATGTGCACATGAATTTGGCCATTGGAGGCAGTATGATGCCTATTGTTTTCCATTTGGGGTCTCCCTCCATTCCTGAGCCCATGGGGAGACTCATGCTGCCCTGAAAGTAGTTAGAGGCTGGGTAACTAGTACTGCCCAATGGGCTCTGAGTGAAGAGACATGTCATTTTTGATCTGAGGCCATTGTTTTCCATGCTTTCTCTTCTCTGTGAGCCATGTGTTGAAATGATGGCATTGCAAGATTGAAGGGGCCTGGATCCCTGAGACACTAGATGGAAGGGAGCCCTGCTGACCTGCATCAGCCTTTGCATGCACAAGGTATAATCTTCAATTAGGTGATTGGCTCTGAGTAGAAACATCACGAGACAGGACATCCCTGGCTATCTTGGCCTTTGTTACCATAGGATAGCATAATATGTTGCATAAATACAGATAATATGGAATTAATGTAAAATCTTCTTAGTTCTACGACTGAGATATTCCAGGATGTCTAATAGATTCCAAGGTTTGCTGGTCAGGGGATGTTTTGGAATTAGAAAAAAAGAAGGATGTTCTGTATCCTTTACTTATTTCTGTTTTTTTTTTAAGTGGCCATCATTTCGAAGAGATGAGGTGATAAGGTAACAGGTACTGAATAGAAATACCAATAGACAGAACTGGAGAGCAGCATTTGGTAGGATGGTTTCTGAAACCTCTCAAGCCTCTGCTTGCCTGATTGATAGGCTGTTCTGGAACAATTCTGCCTGACATGGGTGTTCTTGCAGTTTCATGAAGATGAGAGTGTGGTGCTGAATCCGTGGCACTCCACCCTTCACAGCAGCTGTAGATCCAGGCTCGGCTTCCATTAGTAATCACCAAACGTAACAATTAAACCCACATCACAGCAGCCTGGAAAACCCCTAGTCTGAAATCTCTTCTGAATATTGGTAAACTGGGGCTGCTGGTTAGAGAAGTAGGACAGGAGAAGGCAACCCCAGTGGTGATTAGGGTAGCAGGGAATTCAAATTTCCTGATCTTGGAAGCTTGAAGAATGCCTACTACAGTGCTTAATGCAGCACAAAATGAGTATTACTGATTAAATTGTGACAGTGAGTTAAGAATGAACATGCCAATTAGTAGAGATTGCTTAAAAACTCATTCCTGGTAAGGAAAGAAGTATGTGAATCCTGGTCATACTATCTTCTCCAGCACAATCCACCCACCAGTACAGAGGAGGGCAAGGTCTTGGATGGCTCAGCCCACACTCATTCTGTGTGACTTCCCATGATGATCCAGTCCTCTGTCCTGTGTTCTCTGGTGCTATTCCTGTGGACAGGGACACTCCAGGGCAGAACAGCAGCTGGCAGCATCTGCATTCCTTCCTTCCAGTGATGCATCCAAACTGCTGGTGAAAGTGCACATGGGCCATCCTACTCAGGTGTATTATCTGTGCTGCCACTAGGAAACTCCTTTATGTAGAAGGAAACCCCAAACTAACACAGGGATGCAAAAAGATGTACTTTGTTACAAAGGAATCCTAACTCCTGGACAAAAAGCCAGAGTCTCTGTGTAACTACATGCTTCCTTGCTCACCTGACTTTCAGAGTGAAAACCTTGTCAGGTGAAGCGGGCCCTCTTGGGTCTGACACCTCTCAGAGAGGGAAGGGTTTGCTTTGACTCCCTCAACAAGGAACTTCAGGCACTCTCCATGTGGTTAGTGACCCTGTGTCTGGCAGGTGGATACTTATGTGTTCTGGGGCTACTGGACCAATTCTCCAGAAAGTGAAGCCTTTCTACATTTTTCTTTCCAGGATGCTCTCCGGAAGATTCCCTGCAGACTAACTCGGACGAGCAGCAGCCTGTGTGCGAGCCCATTGCCTTATAGAATTCCCTTGTCCTTCCTTAACCTCTTATGATAGCTATCTGTGTCTTCCTACCCACTTTTCAAATGGTTGACGAGAAACTAAAGTTATTCTAGCATTGGCTATGTGGTTTCAGAATTTCCACAGCTGTTTTTCCTCATGGTGAATCTTGGGAAGAGTTTGGCTGCAAGGTATGTGATGAGGTAGGGGCACTGGGAAGGGAGTCCCAAGGTGTTGTAAATTAGGGTGAGTTACTTCACCACTGAAACAACTCTGGATAAAAGGTGGACAAATGCTTCAAACAGCCAAATTTTGTAAGTCCTAAGATACTGTGCTACAGAGGAGAAAATGCATATTGGTGAATGTGTATTTATACACTCTTCCACCATGCTTTCATACAGCAGTTTGAGAGAGTTCTGAATTCACCTTGTAATTACACTGTCTTAATTTTATGTTGAAAACCCAGTTTCAATAATTTAGCCATAAGACTTGCACACTGGCTGACTTCTAGCCTTCTTCTAACAAAGTAGATTAATTAACACAGAGAATGACTGGCAAGCAAAGGAGAAAGGTTGGAAATTCTCTGAGAAATTTGTTTTTTATACAGTTGATTCGGTTCTTTTGAGAGACCTCAAATGGAGTATTTTCTTTAAAAAAATTTTTTTATTAAGGTATTATTGATAAACACTCTTATGAAGGATTCACATGAAAAAACAATGTGGTTACTACTTTACCATATTATCAAGTCCACACCCATACCCCAATGCAGTCACTGTCCTTCAGTGTAGTAAGATGCCACAGTCACTGTTTGCCTTCTCTGTGCTACACTGTTTTCCCTGTGATCCCCCACACCATGTGTACTAAACATAATACCTCTCAATCCCCTTCTCCCTCCTTCTCCACCCACCCTCCCACACCCTTCCCCTTTCGTAACCACTAGTCCCTTCTAGGAGTCTATGAGTCTGCTGCTATTTTGTTACTTCAATTTTGCTGCATTGTTATACTCCACAAATGAGGGAAATCATTTGGCACTTGTCTTTCTCCGTCTGGCTTATTTCACTGAGCATAATATCCTCCAGCTCCATCCATGTTGTTGCAAATGGTAGGATTTGTTTCTTTCTAATGGCTGAATAGTATTCCATTGTGTATATGTACCACATCTTCTTTATCCATTCATCTACTGATGGACACTTAGATTGCTTCCATATCTTGACTATTGTAAATAGTGCTGCAATAAACATAGGGGTGCATATGTCTTTTTCAATCTGAGAAGTTGTATTCTTTGGGTAAATTCCAAGGAGTGGGATTCCCTGGTCAAATGATATTTCTATTTTTAGTTTTTTGAGGAACCTCCATATTGCTTTCTACAATGGTTGAACTAGCTTACATTCCCACGAGCAGTGAAGGAGGGTTCCCCTTTCTCTGCATCCACACCAGCATTTGTTATTCTGTCTTTTCAATGCTGGCCATCCTTACTGGTGTGAGGTGATATTTCATTGTGGTTTGAATTTTCATTTCCCTGATGATTAGTGATGTGGAGCATCTTTTCATGTGTCTGTTGGCCATGAGAATTTCTTCTTTGGAGAATTGTCTCTTCATATCCTCTGCCCATTTTTGAATCAGGTTATTTGCCTTTTGGGTGTTGAGGCATGTCAGTTCTTTATATATTTTGGATGTTAACTGCTTGTCAGATATTTCATTTACAAATATATTCTCCCATACTGTAGGATGACTTTTTGTTCTGTTGATGGTGTCCTTTGCTGTACAGAAACTTTTCAGTTTGATGTGGTCCCATGTGTTCATTTTTGTTTTGTTTCCCTTGCTCGAGGAGATGCATTCAGAAAGAAGTTACTCATGCTTATATTCAGGAGATTTTAGCCTATGTTGTCTTCTAAGAGTTTTATGGTTTCATGACTTATATTCAGGTCTTTGATCCATTTAGAGTTTACTTTTGTGTGTGGGGTTAAACAATAATCCAATTTCATTCTCTTGCATGTAGCTGTCCAGTTTTGCTAACACCAGTTGTTGAAGAGGCTGTCATTTCCCCATTGTATGTCCATAGCTCCTTTAACGTATATTAATTGACCATATATGGTTGGGTTTATATCAGGGCTTTCTAGTCTGTTCCATTGGTCTATGGGTCTGTTTTTGTGCCAGTACTAAATTGTCTTGATTACTGTGGCTTTGTAGTAGATCCTGAAGTTGGGGAGTGTAGTCCCCCCTGCTTTATTCTTCCTTCTCAGGATTTCTTTGGCTATTCGGGGTCTTTTGTAGTTCCATATGAATTTTAGAATTATTTGCTCTAGTTCATTGAAGAATGCTGTTGGTATTTTGATAGGAATTGCATTGAATCTGTAGTTTGCTTTAGGCAGGATGGCCATTTTGACAATATTAATTCTTCCTATCCATGAGCACAGGATGTGTTACCATGTATGGTATCTTCTTTAATTTCTCTCATGAGTGTCTTATAGTTTTCAGAGTACACGTTTTTCACTTCCTTGGTGAGGTTTATTCCTAGGTATTTTATTCTTTTTGATGCAGTTGTGAATGGAATTGTTTTCCTGATTTCTCTTTCTGCTAGTTCATTGTTAGTATATAGGAATGCCACAGATCTGCACATTAATTTTTTATCCTGCAACTTTGCTTAATTCAGATATTAGATCTCATAGTTTTGGAGTGGATTCTTTAGGATTTTTTATGTACAATATCGTGTCATCTGCAAACAGGGACAGTTTGACTTCTTCCTTGCCAATATGGATGCCTTATTTCTCTGTGTTGTCTGATTGCTGTGGCTAGGACCTCCAGTACTATGTTGAATAGAAGTGGGGAGAGGGCATCATTGTCTTGTTCCCAATCTTAAAGAAAAGTTTTCAACTTCTCACTGTTAAGTATAATGTAGGCTGTGGGTTTGTCATGTATGGCCTTTATTATGTCGAGGTAATTGCCCTCTATACACATTTTGTTGAGAGTTTTTATCATGAATGGGTGTTGAATTTTGTCAAATGCTTTTTCAGCATCTATGGAGATGATCATGTGGTTTTTGTCCTTCTTTTTGTTGATGTGGTGGATGATGTTGATGGATTTTCGAATGCTGTACCAACCTTGCATCGCTGGAATAAATCCTACTTGATCATGATCTATTTTTGATGTATTTTTGAATTTGGTTTGCTAATATTTTGTTGAATATTTTTGCGTCTATGTTCATCAGGGATATTGGTGTGTAATTTTCTTTTTTTTGTGGTGTCTTGGCCTGGTTTTGGTATTAGAGTGATGCTGGCCTCATAGAAGAGTTTGGAAGTATTCCCTCTTCTATTCTTTGGAAATCTTGAAGTAGGATGGGTGTTAGGTCTTCACTAAATATTTAATAAAATTCAGTGGTAAAGCCATCTGGTCCAGGCGTTTTTTTCTTAGGTAGGTTTTTGATAACCCATTCAATTTTTTTGCTGGTAATTGGTCCGTTCAGATTTTCTGTTTCTTTCTGGGTCAGCCTTGGAAGGTTGTATTTTTCTGGAAAGCTGTCCATTTCTTCTAGGTTATCCAGTTTGTTAGCATATAATTTTTCATAGTATTCTCTAATAATTCTTTGTATTTCTGTGGTGTCCATAGTGATTTTTCCTTTCTCATTTCAATTCTGTTTATGTGAGTAGACTCTCTTTTTTTCTTGATAAGTCTGGCTAGGGGTTTATCTATTTTGTTTATTTTCTCAAAGAACCAGCTCCTGCTTTCATTGATTTTTTTCTATTGTTTTATTCTTGATTTTATTTATTTCTGCTCTAATCTTTATTATGTCCCCCCTTCTACTGACTTTGGGTGTCATTTGTTCTTCTTTTTCTAGTTTCATTAATTGTGAATTTAGACTGTTCATATGGGATTGTTCTTCTTTCCTGAGGTAGGCCTGTATTGCAATATACTTTCCTCTTAGCACGGCCTTTGCTGTGTCCCAAAGATTTTGTGGTGTTGAATTATTGTTATCATTTGTATCCATATATTGCTTGATCTCTGTTTTCATTTGGTCATTGATCCATTGGTTATTTAGGAGCATGTTGTGAACCCTGCATGTGTTTGTGGTATTTTTCATTTTTCTTTGCATAATTTATTTGCAGTGTCATACCTTTGTGGTCTGAGAAACTGGTTGGTACATTTTCAATCTTTTTTAATTTACCAAGGCTCTTTTTGTGGCCTAGGATATGATCTATTATTGAAAATGTTCCATGTGCACTTGAGAAGAATGTGTATTCTGCTGTTTTTGTGTGTAGAGTTCTGTAGATGTTTGTAAGGTTTCATCTGTTCTAATGTGTTGTTCAGTGCCTCTGTCTCCTTACTTATTTTCTCTCTGGTTGATCTGTCCTTCAGAGTGAGTGGTGTGTTGAAGTCTCCTAAGATGAGTGCATTGTGTTCTGTTTTCCCTTTTAATTCTGTTAGTATTTGTTTCACATATGTAGGTGCTCCTGCGTTGGGTGCAAAGATATTTATAATGGTTATATCTTCTTGTTGGATTGACCCCTTTGTCATTATGTAATGTCCTTCTTTGTCTCTTGTGACTTTCTTTGTTTTGAAGTCTATTTTGTCTGATACAAGTACTGTAACTCCTGCTTTTTTCTCCCTATTAGTCGCATGAAATATCTTTTTTCATCACTTCACTTTTAGTCTGTGCATGGCTTTGGATTTAAAGTGAGTCTCTTGTAGGTAGCATATAGATGGGTCTTGTCTTTTTATCCATTCAGTGACTCTATGTCTTTTGATTGGTGCATTCAGACCATTTACATTTAGGGTGATTATCAATAGGTAGGTACTTATTGCCATTGCAGGCTTTAGATTTATGGTTACCAAAGGTTCAAGGTTCACTTCCCTACTATCTAAGAGTCTAACTTAACTCACTTAATATGGTATTACAAACACAATCTAAAGGTTCTTTTTTTCTCCTCCTTTTTCTTCCTCCTCCATTCTTTATATATTAGGTATCATATTCTGTACTCTCTGTCTATCCCTTGATTGACTTTGGAGATAGTTGATTTAATTTTGCAATTGCTTAGTAAATAACTGTTCTACTTTCTTTGCTGTGGTTTTATTACATCTGGTGACAGCTATTAAACCTCAAGAACACTTCCATCTATAGCAGTCCCTGCAAAATACACTGTAGAGATGGTTTGTGGGAGGTAGTTTCTCTCAGCTTTTGCTTATCTGGAAATTGTTTAATTTCTCTTTAAAATTTAAATAACCTTGCCTTATAAAGTATTCTTGGTTAGAGGCCCTTCTGCTTCATTGCATTAAATACATCATGAACTCCCTTCTGGCCTGTAAGGTTTCTGCTGAGAAGTCTGATGATAGCCTGATGGGCTTACTTTGAACGTGATCTTATTTCTCTCTCTGGCTGTTTTTAATAGTCTGTCCTTATCCTTGATCTTTGCCATTTTAATTACTATATGTCTTGGTGCTGTCTTCCTTGGGTCCCTTGTTTTGGGAGATTTGGGCATCTCCATTGCCTGAGAGACTATCTCCTCCCCCAGATTGGGGAAGTTTTCATCAATTACCTCCTCAAAGACACTTTCTATCCCTTTTTCTCTCTCTTATTCTTCTGGTACCCCTATAATGCGAATATTGTTCTGTTTGGATTGGTCACACAGTTCTCTCAATTCTTTCATTGTTAGGGATCCTTTTTTCTCTCTGTGCCTCAGCTTCTTTGTATTCCTCTTCTCTCATTTCTATTTCATTTATCATGTCCTCCACCGTATCTCATCTGCCTTTAAAACTTTCCATTGTATGTTTCATTTCTTATGTCTCAGTCTCTCCAGGTTCCGTAATGATTGGATCTCTGACTGGAATTCCTCCCTGAGTTCTTGAATACTTTTTCTCTACTTTCATGAGCATGTTAATGATTTTTATT
Source organism: Smutsia gigantea (assembly GCA_032199065.1). Classification (NCBI taxonomy): domain Eukaryota; kingdom Metazoa; phylum Chordata; class Mammalia; order Pholidota; family Manidae; genus Smutsia; species Smutsia gigantea. The sequence continues at coordinate 66,739 of JAVSCE010021965.1, read as the reverse complement.
TTGAAATCCCTTTCAGGTAGATTCATGAGGTCAGTTTCATTTGAATGTTTCTCAGGGGTTGTATTCATATTCATAATTTTACTTTGAACCGGGTTCCTTTAGAGTTTCATATTTGAATATGGTGCCCTCTAGTGCCCAGAAGCTCTACTCTCTGGAGCTGCTCAGCCCCTGAAGCAATGTCAGGGGTAATAGGGGAGTGATATTCGTTCCTAGGGGGAGGAAAGAGCTGTTTCCTGCTTTCTGGTGCTGTGCCTGTCTCCACTGTCAGAACCAGTGGGCCAAGCACACAGTTATAAGCCTCTGTGCTTTGCCTTTGTAGTTGGTGTAGAAAGGGCTTCCCTCTTGCCAGCCTAATGCCAGGGTAGGGTTTTCTGGTTTGCAAGCCAGGTGGGGCTTGCTGGGAGAAAGGGGCAGTAGGCTGCTTATCATGGAGGGGGTCCTTGTATCTGTATAGCTAGCCAGGGAGCTGGAGCTCCTGAAGATCGTGTAAGCTCCCAACCTGCAGGGCAGAGTGCACCCAGACAATTTTGTTTACCTGTCCTTTCTCCTGAGCAATAAGCTCTGTGCAATCCTTGCCCCTTTAGCAGCTCTCTTGCTTTTAGGAAGTCTCTCAGACTTCCCACCTTTCTTTTGTCCCAGAGCAGCCGGATATGGATCCCTACTTTCCACACGCAGCTGGAATCTCAGTCTCTCCAGGTATTCTTCCTGTCTTAGCTTTCCAACCCTCTAATCATGAGAGTACCATGACAACAACATGAAATGTAGGTCTGTGCTCCCAGATCAAACTCTGGAGTTAGGTATTCAATAGTCCAGGCTCCACTCCCTCCCTGCTCTGTTTCCCTTCCTTCCCCCGGAGAGCTGGGTCAGGGAAGGGCTTGGGTCCCACCGGGCCACAGCTTTGGTATGTTACCCTCTTCCATGTGGTTTATTATATTCTCTAGGTGTATGCAGTTGGGCACAGTCCTCTTTCCTGTTGCTCTTTTAGGATTAGTTCTGTTAGTTATATTTTCGTATTATATGTGGTTTTAGGAGGAAGCCTCTGTCTCACCTCTCACACCGCCATCTTTAGTCCTCTCCTGGAAGATTTTCATTGATAATTTCTGAAATTATTATATTTAGATACTGCTGGTTATGTAGAACTCTATTAAAGTTTTGGTCAATTTATCAATAGGAAGGACATGCCTCATCATAGCTTTTTTTCTTTATGGTACCATAGCTATTAGAGGAATTATATCATGAGATTGGGCAGATAAATCAGCCAACGTTGGTACAAAAGTAACTGAAAAGCAGCCCATTAAAACCCTCTCTCAGTCAAATAGAGATATTAGGAAAAAGGTGTTGATATAGCAAGGTTTACAAAATGAGACAGGCTATAAAATTTCCACTTACAAAAATCTCTCAATAAGGACTTTGCATTTGTATGTTTCCACTACTATGATACAATTGAGAGTTGACCAGTGGCTCTATAAATTTACATAAAATAGGGATAATTAGATCCTTAGAGTACATCTTCATATTTTCATTACTTACTTCATATTCATAATTTTAGATTTTCCTTTTATATTTTTATGTTTATAGTTCTTGGAGGAGGCTGAGAATTGCATCTTGAGAGTGGAACCTGAAAGAGCTACAATTCTAGGTTCTGTAAGTTCTTCTCCATCATAGAAATGTCTTAGTTTTAACTTGGACCATTGTCTCATTGGTCAAGCTCTTTTGATGGGATATGCAATTTATTGAAAAGTCAATCTATGAAATTCACATTATTGAGATACTGTTCAGGTGTTCACATTATGGATGACTGTTTATATATTTTCCCCCAAAATGAAAATTCAGGCATTCTCATCACTCTTCTCACAAAGAAAATCTCTAAAGTTTCACCCAACACTCGTGGAAACCAAACTTATGAGGATCCAACACCAGCCAGGAAATTTTAACAAAGACTAGATTTTAGAGCAGCAATCTAGTTGCGCAAAGGACATTGCTTAACTTCTTGGTTGGAAGGTATCCTTATCTACCTAATTCTATTTATGAAACTGCATATGTGCTTTGAAACTCCGTTTAGATCCAGCTTTTTCAGCTAGAGATGGAAACCATATGTGTGTCTACGGCCCATATGTTTGGGCTTGGAGAGTCTTAGATTTTGTTTTGATTTCCAACTCAGGATCATTTTCAGATTTAGAGGCATCCTGTGTATGTTTTTGACCCTCTGTGTCATGTGGCAATATTTTTATTATCCTTTATTCTTCTTCTGAGGTGAACCCCATTTCCATATGCTTAGAAAGGTGCTGTGGTCTTTCATTCTCAAAAGGTTGTTCTAAATAAAATTGAGTTTTGAAGTAAATATCTTATGCTATTCATCGTGAATTTGAAGGAAAATTCAGGCTCATTCTCTTACGCTTGGGTAAATAGTTATTTTATTCATTGTTTATTTGAGTTCATTAGGTCTTCTCTTTCCCTTGCTTCCCCATGTCTTCCGTGTATTGTGCACTTCAGCCTTTCTGCTGCATGGGCACCTGAGACCTGTGGGCCTGCCCAGTGCGAGGATGGTCGCTGCCCACCAAGTCTGTTTTCCCATTCTTTGAAGACTATAATCTACTTGTAGCTGGGCATGTAGCCTCTTAGTAGGGATTATATTTCAAGCCTTACTTGCAGGTCATCAATGGAATATCAACAGTAGGGACAGGAGACATTTCAAGGCCTATGTCCTAACAGTTAGCCTTCCCCTTTGGTTGGTACTAAAATACAGGACAGACTACTCCAATCTTTGAACATGCAGATCATGGCAATATCCTGGGGGATGCTGAGGAAACCGGAGGGAAAGAGCTGAAGTCCTGTATGTCTGCAAGGAATAGAATTACCTGTCAACCCATCCTGGGTGACTGGGTTAGAGAAGAAAACAGCTTTTTTGTCCTTAAAAGTAGTTTTTTACACTAAAATCATGTGGACATCTCAGGGTTCATGTATTATAATTAAAGAAAAAGAAACCCTTTTCCATATAGAACTAAGATTCTTAGGCTGTGCTGACATGGATTCAACAAGAAATCAGTTTTCTGAGCAAAATAATACATATATCCATTCAGGAAAAAATGGCCGGTCTAGTTAGTCAGCCTCATGGTATTTAGTAAGAAGGAATGTTCATTTAACATAGGAACTCTTTTTTTCTCCTTTGTTCCTAGATAGTCATTTAAAACTCTCCTCATAAAATTTCTAAAAATCAAGTTGATGATGGAGATGTGTACTGTTTAAGAGGGTCTGTTTTAGTGAAAATGGGCAGATAAGACTGAGGAAGGAGATGCGTAGGTTTCCTTGAAGGATGGTGTTCAGGGAGCTCCTCTCCAGGGACTGGGCTTTGGTGGGCAGCCCTGAGCTTTGGCAGGAGAAATCCCATGGGGACGGAATCTATGATTCTTACCTGACTTAGCCTCAAGTCCCTTGTCCATAATGTGGCAATGATGATACCCACCTCATTCATTTTTATATTTGGTAGATCATACGAAATAATATCTACATGCCGTCGGACACATAGCACATGTACAATAAACAGCGGCTGTATTTTGAAATTGATGGCAACTTCTCAGAGGTTCCACGGCTGATAGGGGTCACCTGCTGTGGGCTGTGGAGGCACAGATGAGGATTCCCTGGATCTATGAGAAGGAACGAGGAGTGGCTGGACTTTCAGACTGGCTTCCCTCTGATTTATCCAAGTTTGGAAGGATCAAGATGTGCAAAGGCTTTTAAAGATTTCAAAAAGTTAAGATGTTTTTAAACATGAAAGAAGCAATATGCTATGTATTTTTGCATTTTTCATGGATTTGTATTTGAGTGTATTTTAGTGTATTTGAGTGTATTTGACAGTGTATTTGACGGAATGTAGTCTAAGGAAATTTGAATTGTTCAATGGGTCTGTCAGTAGTGCTTTTATGGTATTTATAATAATATTGAATATTGAAAAAAAAAGCCCTGTTTGGGTGTTGTGTCATAGATTCCACATGCCTTCTTTCACACTGTGGTTTAGTAAGATGGTGCAGTGGAGGGCTTTATGCAAAGCCTGGTAAACAGTAAGTTACAAGAATGTTAAGCTATGATGTTAAAGACAATGGTGGCTGTGAGAGAATTTCTCTTTAGTCTTCCATGTACAGCTGACCCTTGAACAATGAAGGGGACTGGGGTGCTGACACCTTGTGCAAGTCGGAAACCTGTGTATGACTTTTGAGTCCCCCCAAAACTTAATTACTAACAGCCTATATATATTGTATGATATATGTATTATATTCTGTATTTTTTATAATAAAGTAAGCTAGAGAAAAGCAAGTGTTTCTTCAAATTGTTGCAAATCTTCCAAAGTTTTTCAGTACACTTTTTGAAAAAAGTCTGTGTATGAGTGGACCTGGGTAGTTCAAAGCCTTGTGGTTCAAGAGTCAGTTCTGTACTTTGGTTCTGAAGACCAACCATCATGACCAGGCTTGAGTCTATCTAAAAGCTGCTTTAGGAGTGGCTTTCATTTACCATCTGTAGAATATCTGAGAACCTGAGAATCACATGTTTGACCTGGTGTGATGTCAGGTGTGGTTTTAGGAAATCAGTTGATTGAGAAATTTGGCAGTAGTTGAAATTACTATCTTTAGAACATAATGAATTCAATGATTGAGTTTGGCTGTTAGATGAAGGTAGAAAGGTTCATGATTGATTTACTACATTGATGAGTCAATTAAAAAGTTGAACAAATTGAGTAGATGGCAGGGCCCAGTTTCTTGGTATATAGATGTTTTCATGAATTCATACGTGTGTTGTGTTTGTATACAAGAGGTAGATAGTCAAAAAAAGCAGTTATTCATAGAACCTAAACTTCCTGAGTAATTTGTATTTAATATTCAAAATATTAAATAAAAATTGAATGCTGAAAGTTCTGAATCCAGGAATGACCATACATGGATTTACAAATCTCTAAGTATACACAGGATAGTCAGTGACTGATTTATTCATTTGATAAGGCCAAAGTAAAGTTTGTAGGTTTGTCATCCAAGGAGCAATTGAATTCTTTGTCTCTGTGGCCACCAACTATATCCAAAGTCTGATATAGTATAACCATCTTGTACAAGTCGTTCACTACCACTGGGCTGCAAGGAAGAACAGGAGTTAGAGAGAGAGGTGGATTGGTGTATCTACTTTGTCATTCCAGGTAAGACAACTCAATATAGCCCTTATGATATAGATCAAGAATGCCATGATCCTGTTTGCAGGAAGCATCTCTCAGTTTTCCTCCTCTATGCCAGGCTGCCCCTTCTGAGGCTCTTAGTATATCAAAAGCAAGGATTCTTCATGAAAGCTTATGGGCCACCACAGTTTTCCCACTAGATACTCCTGTCCTAGGACATCTCACCCATTCCTCTGGGATCTGTTTCATTTATTCTCCATATCTGCACCCCCTAATGCATTCCCCTAAACTTCAGATGCATCTTCAGATTCACTTATGTATTGACATTTCCATATGGATATCTCACAGCCCCTCAAATTCAGTGTCTAGGTTGGCCTTACCACTTCATTTTCCCCTCTCTTTTCTAAATCCATGTCTCTGCTGGTGCTTCCTTGCTCTAGCTGCCCAAGATACCCCTTCTCACAGCTCCTTCTCACAATCAATCACCTATCAGTCTCATTTCCCTTTGCCCTGGCATCATTTCAGTTCAGGTCACCATCATTTCTCTCCTGGCCTTTCCTTCAAATTTCCCATGGTTCCTCCTGCCCATGCTTGTCCCTTGTGGCCTGTTTCTTGGTGTGTGACTACTTGATGCTTACCTCATTCCATAAATGTGAGTTCCATGAGAGAACGGACTGGGCCCATGTTTGTTTTCATTGTCTGATTATCTAACATTTAGTGGATATTAAGTAAATATTTGTTGAATAAATAATTGAATCAATCTGGCTTCTTACTAAAGCCTAGGCACCCACCTCTTGGGTCTTGCTCTTCTCTACTCCATTTGCCATCTTGCAGGTCAGAGTGAACATTTTAAAGCACATCTACGTATGCCATGTCTCTACACACCGTTCTTTAATGAGGGATAATGCCTGAACCTCTCCATATACTCTAGCTTTCGTGATTTGGTCCCGCCAATGTCTGCACTCTCATTTCTTTTATTTTTGTTGCTTGCCTCCCTCCTGTCTTCCATCCCCATCTTCTCTCTACTCCCAAACCCTCCTGGCCTTGCCAGTTCCTTCTTATCCTCCAGGTCTTAGATGTCACCTGTCAGGAATATTTTTGTGACAAGATGCTTTGTGACCCTGAATTGTGTCTCTACAGTAACTTGCATGTGTCATAGCACCCCGAATTTTAACACTGATCTGTTATATGTACTCTTGAGGGTAGATTCTGGTGTCTGGGGAAAAGACAGGTGACCAGCACATGTTACTAAGTGAATGAATGATGGCTCAGCTCCTAGCAGCAGGATGTGTGGTGCTTCATGGCCCCGGGCTCTATCTCAGAGTGATGGGAGTTAGGACTAGCATAGACTTTATGGGCCCTGGGAAAGTCTGTCTCAACTTAACTGGATTCTCCGGATCCTGCTGGGACCCCAATTTTAATAATTAATAAGACAGAGGGTGAGAAGTGAAAGGAAAGTGATTATGCACCAGGAATTGGATGGAAGAGTAAGGGTGGAGACCACGTAAATAACACACCACAACAGCACAGAGATGGTGATGAAAAGCTGGTAGTGTCATCACTCCTCATAGTCTGAATGATGTGTGATCTCATTTGTTCCACAGTGACAACAGTACTGTGTGACAGGGTTCCCTGACTTTGTCCTATGGGGACGTGATTGCTACATGGAAATGGCAAAATTCTTTGTTATGTTTGGGAATATGGATCTTAATTCCAATTCTGACAAGTCACTGACTGCTTGTGGTCTCCATTCCTTCTCTCTTTCTCACACAGCTTCATTAGAGTTGGGTTTTCACTGATAACTTGACCTTTCAGTATTCAAGTTAATATTTAGAGAAGCTCAAGCTTGGTTAATATTTAAAAATTTAAAGTAAGATGCGGCCAAACTCCTGTTTTCACTTACTTGTAACTTTTAGAAAACTGGGCCACTTAACTGAAATTTCCATGTTTAGTCACAGTCCAAACTAAAGCAGTTTCAGGAAATCAACAGTGAACTCATTTCAGATACTTTGTAGTTAAGTTGAAGACGGATAGTATTTGTGATTTATGAGTAGCCTTTTAGTATTTCTAATTATTAGGGAATCAAAACACTTAAATCTAAATGACCAGAAATATGTGGATGTAAAGTTCAGAAAATTTAAAAACAAAGACTTAAATAAGAGAGAAGAAAATATTGTTAATCTACCATTCCGTGATTGCTGAATAGATTTTAGTTACGATTTCCTGTGTAGTGAAGACTCATCTTTAATCCCTGTAAGGATGTGTCAGTGCTTACTAGTGAGGTTTGCAGTGGCACTAATAAAAGTTAGTTGTCCAGTTATGCTCACTTTAGTTCAGTTCAGCAGACATTTCTTTTTAAAAAATGTATGTGTATTTGTTTTTCAAAATAAAGATTGTGTATATATAAAAGGTATACACCATGATGATTTGATGTATACATATACATAGTGAAATGATTATTACAATCCAACTAATTAACCTATCACCTCCTTATATAGTTACCATTTTGTGTTTGTGTGTGATGAGAGCACCTGAAATCTACTCTCTTAGCAAACTTCTAGTATTGAATACAATACTATTAATTACAGTCATCATGCTGTACGTTAGCTTACCATCTAACGTAACTGAAACTCTGTTCTCTTTGAGCCCCACCTCCCCGACCCTGGTAACTAGCGCTCTACTTGCTGCTTCTACGTATTTGACTTTTTTAGATTCCACATGTCAATGAGATCATGCAGTTGGTTAATCAGAGCTTTATGCATTCATCTGTTGATAGACACTTATGTTGCTTCCATCTCTTGGCTATCGTGAATAATGCCGCAGTAGGCAGATTCCTCTTTGAGGTGCTGGTTTAATTGCCTTTGGATATATATCCCCAAAGTGAAACTGCTGGATCTTATGCAAGCTCTATTTTTAGTTTTTTGAGGAATCTCTGTACTGTTTTTCACAGTGGCTGCACCAATTTACATTCCCACCAACACTGTACGAGGACCGCCTTTTCTCAGTTCCTTGCCAACACTTATCTTTTTTTTTTTTTGATAATAGCCACCCTAACTGGTATGAGGTGATACCTCATGGTGGTTTTCATTTAATTCAGCAAACATTTCTGGAGTTCCTATTCTCTGCTAGATACTAAGATAGTCACTCAGAGTCAAACTTATCTTTGCTTTTGAGAAAATCAGTCTCTTGTGTAAGAGACATGTGTCTTAGTTTCTATGGCTGCTTTAACAAATTACCACAAACTTAATGTTTACTTAAAATAACGCACACTTGTTACCTTGCTGTTCTGACAGTCAGATGTCTCAATGGACGGCATTAGGAGGGCCATGCTTGTTCTGGAGGCCCTAGGGGAGACCTGGTTCCTCCTTCCAGAGGCTTCTCACATTCCCTACCTCAGGGTTTCATCGCTCCGACCTGCTTCCATTGTCTCATCTCCTCTTCAGACTCTGAGCCTCCTGCCTCCCCTTTTAAAGATACTTATGATTACATTGGACCCACCTGGATGATCCAGAATATTCTTCTCTTCCCCATTTCATCAGCTTGGTCATAATAGCAATGTCCTTTTTGTCATGTAAAGGAACATATTCATAGGTTCCAGGGATTAAGGTGTGGACATCTTTGGTGCATTAGTCAGCCTATCACAGCATGTAGGCTACTGAACTATCATATGTCCATTTATATTTATATTTATTATATTTTATTCCCTTTTGCTAACTGTGGTGGACAGTTATATAGTTCTATCAACCATGCCCAGACTACACAAACTAAATCACAATATAAGCATGTAAGACAGAGCCCAGCAAAGCATTATTATGGGGAAAATGGTGGAAGTAAAGGCTTTGGATTGTAGGTAATATTGAATCTTGGCCTTGAAATGCAGGTTCATGTAGTAGTCCTGGCTGTGCAAATTCACTGAGACCCAAAGGTATTTGGTATGTTTGGGGGACAGTTAGTAGTTGGGCTTGGTGGTAATGAGCGTGTATGTGCGTGTGTGCGTGTGTGTGTATATGGGCTGGGGGTCAGGACTGGGGGTCACGGATGACAAGGCCTCATATTGAGCAAGAAGAGGACACCTGGGCTGGATTCTCGGGCAGACTCAGTTTGTAAGGTGGTCAGAGAAAGTGGGGGGAGTGAAAGAGACCAAGAAAATAATGAGGGGGTGGTGGGTACGAGGGTAGGAGCTGAGGCTGGTCTCATGCACCCAAGGAAGATATTTGCTATTGCATTTTCTCTTCTGCAATGGGAATGATGCTTTATTTTCTTCTCAAGAATTTCCCTTATAAAATAAGAGATTTTCAAAGGGAATTCAAAGGCAAAAATCAGCTCACTGATTCTTTGATCAGAAAAGTTGGTTTAGACCCAACAATAACCATCTCAGGACCTGGTACTACCCACAAAGGCCCACTTACCCCAAATACTTGCCCTAACTCTGCCTATGGTGCTTCCTCCTGGCTGCTTTGAGCTTTTAACCTGCTGACATAATTTTAATGGCTATATCACTGTTAAAGATAAGGTGATAAAATATCAGAGATGAGAGAGATGGTTTCTCTGGAGTCAAAGAAAAGAGAAGCATTGAGGCAATTGTTTGGATGTTTTAAGCAACAATCCTAATTGTTGTTAATTACATGACGATTTTTACAGGAGTGGAACACTTAGACTGGGATTTATTCAGAAAATTGATTCAGGACTTGAGAGTTTATGGTTAGGGTTTCCAGAATGGAAGTCTACGTTTCTCCAAATTGTCCTGTCTTGTGTGATTCACTAGTCATAGTGGTGAAAGGCATGGATTTGCAAGTCAGCCTGCCTGTGTTCACGGCCCTGCTCAGCTCCACTCACCAGCTAAGTGCCTTTGGTCAAGCCTTTGGGCTGCGCTGAGCACAGTTCCTTCATCTGCAGAATGGGGATAATGATAGACTGATGTAGCCTGGATGTTCTGAGTCCGAGTGTGAGCAAAGAGGTCTGTTTGAGTCGCTTATAAGAGAAAGGGATCCCAGATGGCAGGACAGGGACAGGAGGCCAGTCCAAGGGAGGCTTTTCAGGACAGCCACTGCTGTGGGTGGCAGATGGCTCCAGTGTTGGGGGTTTGGTCTGTCTAGTGAAGATACCACATGTGGCATGGCAACTGTGACTGCTTAAGATTGCAGCAGTCCCCAGACACCTGTCCCGCCCATCTGGTTTTGCAGGGCCTGCACTGGTGATCTGAGTGAGGATGTGATGGGAACCCCCGCCCTGTGCCCTTAATCATGGACAGCGGCATTGATTTCCGCAGTTCCTCCTTAGAGGGAGTATTGCTTCTGCTCCTTGTCTCAGGCGTGTGTGTGTGTGTGTGTGTGTGTGTGTGTGTGTGTGTGTGTGTATTGCAGATAGTTTCAGGGGCATGTACTTGCTCTTCCAACCTCAGGGCCCTTACTCCACAGTAAACCACCAAGGTCTACCAGCTGTTAGGTTGATGTCCCAGAGGCCAGGGAGTAACAGCAGGAGGGCTGTTATTCATTGTCTGGTGGGCTGGGGCCAGGGTCACGCCCTAGGTGACATTCTGCAGGTCTCCAGGAAGGGGCAGGTGCTCTCCTCTGTGGATGAGGAGGGCATTGCTTCTGCTTGTGCAGAGGGTTCAAGGAAAGCTGTGACTCAAAATGCTCAGCTCAAGGCCAAAAGCCACCCCCACCAGCCCCCATCTTGGACACGTGCCCTGTCCACCGCCTCCACTGCTTCCTGCAACCTTAATACGCCTGCGAGTGTGGCTCTCAGCAGTCTGCCTGCCCTCTTTCTCCTGACCTACTGCTTTTGAGCCTGACCTGAGGTGAAGACTGACCTGAGCCTACTGTTTCCCATTTTTCTAAACTTTCTCATATTTATTTATTTTTAAATTAATAGACTTTGTGTTTTAGGGCAGTTTCAGGATATAAGAGAAGTTCCCATGTAGCCCCTCTGCCCACCCCAGTGCTGACTGGCTCAATATTGTTGATACTCTCAGTGATACTGTGATGTTACCAATGGGTGCCCGTCATTTTCATCAGCATTCACTCTCTGGGTTGTGCCTTGCATTGGTTTTGACAAACGCATAATGACTTGCATTGTTTTCCTTCATCAAGATTTCCAAGGCAATGAGCAAAACCCCCTCCATAAGACTGACAGTGACCAGTACACTGCACCATTTCAGTGCCATGGCTGTTGCTAACCTATGCCTCTGCCTGTCCTTCATCCCAGTTGCAAGCAAGTATCCCAGGGATGGGGATGAGACCTCCCCCCTTCCCCAGGGATGGCAGCCTTATGTCATCTAATGACTGGGGATCCAGCTCCAACATCTTATTTCAAGGATCTACTTTCTAGGGCTGCCTGTTACCAAACACCTCAGGTTGGAGCCCCTGAAAGCAAAGGCCAGGGAGAAGGCTGATGTTTGAGTGGCTTAGGGGAGCAGGAGGCAGAGCTGGGGAGCAAGCCTGGAAGGAGGGAGAACCCGCATGCAGGCTTCCCGAGTAAGCCACAGTCTGTGGCCGCTCAGTCCCCGGACCTCCTCAGGCGTGTCTCCGAACTGCACACCTTGGATCCTGGAGTGGTCAGGACGCTTGCACGTCTCAGGTGCGACGTGGGAATGTCAAGCAGGTTTGTGCGCCCACCTGCTGCATCACAGGAGCATGGTGGGAGCCATAGCTGGATAAGATGGTGTAATTCCTGACTCTAGCCATTCAAAGTCACTTATTTTAAAAGTCTGAATTGTCGGGGAGTCCAGATTCAGACTGAGGCCGCCCCAAATTGGCTGACATGAGGAAACAATGCTTGGGGTATAAAATCCCTCTAAGTACATGAAAGCTTCCCAGGAGAGGGACAAGCATGCTCTGTGTGTACATTGCTGCTTGGTTCCCTTTTCTCCTTGTGATAGTGACATCATCATCACAGTCAGCACTTCTTCAAGCTCACCATGCAGCAGCTTCGTTTGGACTGCACACCAGCCCTGTGTGCACTATTACTGAGATCCTGCCCCCGACCTGCAGACACCAGGTCAAGCATTCTGCTCAGACACAATGCGACGGGGCTTCATTTCACATCTGTTCCTCGCACCGTTTGGGTATTTAAAATACATGACATTGAATGGCTTGAGTCCAGAAAGGTGCTGTTCCCCTCTGCTCTCTGGCCCACCCCCACTTCATCAGTCAGCCCGGGGAGGTAAGATCTCTGCTTGGTCCCAATGTCTGGCATGCCTGCAGTAGCTGCTGGTGGTAAGAAGAGTTCAGAGCTTCTGTCGTCTGGGTGTTAACACCATTTTATTATGAGTACGGCCAGGGTGAATTGGCAATGGTCAAAATAATGCTTTTCTCTTGGCCAGTATTTAGACCGGAGTCCTGTGGAACCGAATCCCAGGGGAGGGGAAAGTGGTGAGGGCCGTGGGTCGCCTTCAGGGCCACCAGGCACCTGTGTGAGAAGCTGTCCCTGAACTGTGCTCTAGGGGCACCACTCATGTGGACTCCATTGGAGTGTGTCCCCAAGGTGTGCGGAGCTGCCCTGGTCTGTCGCCAGTGGCTCCGTCCTTGGGCCAGGTCACGGGGCGGTTTGAGCTCCCCTAGGCCCCTGTGGTCCACCCCAGCAGCTTGCCTCTGTTTTTATTCTTTCAACTGCTTCACTTTGACGGTCTTCTGACACCCAGTTTTAGACAGTATTTTGTTCCTTCTGGGTGTATACTCTGCCACTGCATGCTTGCTTCTGCCATATATAAACCAAATTTGCAAAGCTACATTACAACAAAGAAGGAACAAAATTTTCATTGAGTCCTTTATCTTGGTTTAAAGATATCTAAAAGATAACTTACTGATTAAAGGCATATTTTAAAGGTTATTTCCAATATTTTCTAATATTCCTATTATTAATAGTCAGTGGCTACTATTACTAATCAGTAGCTTTTTTGTTAAGTTTACAGAGAAATAAAACCTCATCATGGTTAACCACCAATAAATTATGAGTAGTTTGAATACAAATTACAGGAGTTTAAAGATTAAATATACAAATTACAGGGATTTAAGATGTATGTGCTCACAATATGTTTTTAAATATAAGATAATTTGATTCTAGATCATATTAAGCCTAGATCAGTTTGACAGAAATCCCTTTTGCAATAAGTGAGTGTTGTAATAGTTTCCAGGATAATAGATATCTTCTGCCTAGTTCACCAAAATATTGGTTTTTCAGTTGAAGAAAAGAAAAATACATTTGTCAGCCATAATGAGTTTAAAGAGGTTCTATAAATGCGGGTGTGCCTCGAATTAAGAAAGCCAGACATTTAAACAGTTGACCTTACAAAGCACATAAATTAGAGGGTAATTACTTAAATGTTCTTCAGTTTGTGAAAGGATTTACAACAGAGATCCTCTAAATAGCTAACTCTCAAGTGAATTTAAATTACTGGTGTGTGTGTTTTAAAATTCTTTTTTTTTTTAAAGAAACACACCTGTTGCATGAAACAAGGTGTGTCAGAATTAAGGAAAGCTGAAGGCTTTTCCCCTCTGTTAGGCACATTTTTTCGGTTGCATTATAACTTGCAAACCCCACTGTGGAAAGAGGGATCAGTGAGCAGCAAACTGCAAAGACAATGCTGAGCTCACTTCAGCTTTGGCTTCCTGGGCTGGGAGGTGCAGGGCCTCCAGGTATGTCCTGGTGGTAGAAGTTTCCCTGGAATTCTGCTGGGGATTAGGGCTAAGGGGAAGGTGAATATTTTGTGGAGCCCAGGGTGCCCTGGGCTGAGTCTTTCTGTCTTGGCATGGGAGAAGGGGTGGGAGTCATCCCAGATGGTGAAGACCAGGGAAGAACAGGTGTTGGAGAAACCACTGACCTTCCCTGGAACCTGGTTCTGTGACCCTGAGTCAAGTTTTAAACTCCGCCTAGCCTTCACTGTGCCCTCCTCAAAGGACATGTCAGTGATGAGAAAATCTTCCCTTCAAGACTGCCAGTCTCAACACTACACCCCTACTAGTTACTTTAAAGACCCAATCTCACCAACATTATCCCACAGGAGGCTGATCTTTTGAAATTGTAGACAAATTCCTGCCTCTTGATGTCTTGATGGCTTGTCATTCTGTGTGTGCTGCAGCTTGTCTCTACTGCGAGGCTCTGTGAGTATGTGTATTTGACTGGACCAGTTCCATAGTTTTGGGCAGAAAAAATGACTTCAGGACTGAGGCCCAATGTCACTGTTCCCAAGTTTTGGTCTCCTGCTAGTTACCAGTCCAAGGTAAAGGGTCCATAATTCATTTATCTGAGGAATGTTTCTATGTCTCCTACTTTATGCTATTGACTGCTGTCACTTCTGGGTATATAGAAGTCAATGAGATGCAAAATACCTGTCCTAGCTGGGGGAGATAGGCAGTGGTAAGGGCAACTAACAGATATAGAATTGTCTTGGCAAAATTAGAAAAATAAAGAGACTATAGTATGTTTTCTTGCAATCATATGAATTTAAGGTAAGATATTGCTTATATAACAGTGATATGTTTCTCTCAGTATTTTAGAATTAAAATTTGTATTTATGAAATAATTGCGATATCATTCTGTGATTTAAAAAAATTGGCAAAATGATAAGTTGGTGAGCTAGCCAGGCTCCAGGATTGCCCCCAGTGATGCCCACCCTGTGGTATTCACTTGCTGGGGAGGACTGCTATCAGGGTTGGTCTGTGTGAACAGTAGAATACAGCAGAAGTGATGATAGTCATTTCTGAGATGGTTTCCAAAAGATACTGTGGCTTCCAGCATGGCCACTGTGTCTTTCCTCCCTCTTTGCATCTGGGAGAAATCAGCTGTCATGCTGTGAACAGTATGAGAGAGAAGACTAGAGGTTGAAGAACTGAGGCCCTTGCAAATAGCCATGGAAGAAATGAAGCCTGCTGTCAATGGCCATGTGCGTGAGTGTGGACGCAGATCCTTCAGCCCCAGTCAAGCCTTCAGGTGGTGGCAGCCCACCTGGTGCAGCATTTACAGCCTAATGGGAGGTCCTGAACCAGAACCACCGAGCTGAGTCACTCCTGGGCTCTTTAAAACTGTGAGATAAATGTTTGCGCTCTAAACCACTAAGTTTTGGGGCAGTTTCTTATGTAGCAACAGCTGACTGATACAGTGGGAACCCTGCTGCTGAATTATTTTCAAATAATGAAAATGCAAAAGTGTAGCAATTGCTATTCCATATGAACACAGCTTCTCTTTGCAAAGGAGTATGGGAAAAATTATACTTTTTGGTATGATACTTCTGATCATTCTGTGTTTATAAGTGTCCCTAGCACTTGTTAAGTTTACTGCTATTTTAACATATCACACATATTTATGTATTGATTATAACTTCAGCATGTTTGCATATCTTGGCTGGAATATCAGCTTATTTCCCTTTCCTTTATCCAAATCCCACCTTCTTTTGGGACACAAATAGTACATTTAATAGAAATTACTAGATGGGCAAGTTATATACTCCTAAAATCTGGTTTGCCCAGAGAATCTGAGAAGTAGAAGAAAGATTATTTTACAACTACCGTTGCAATGTATTCATTCACATGACAATCCCTTTCACTCTTAGACATATCCAGGTTTGCATAAGTCATATGGTCACCCTAGCTAAAAGCAAAAAGCTCACCAACTTCTCTTAAGTTTTCTCATTTTGCCAATTTTTGGAGTGGAGACTAGAGCTCACTTTTTAGGGTGAATGATAGGCTGACGAAATGTACCAATATCTCCTCCGTGTGATACTTTTTCCCTCCTGATGACTATGTGGAGACAGACAAGTTTCCCTCAATTCTTGGGGTTCCTAAGCAAAAGTTTGCATTAGTTTTCAAAGTGGTGGCCGAGTGCCTAGCACTGTCACAGTATTATTAGCCACAGTAATGATAATTAATGAGTGTCTTTGCTTCTGTTAGTTCCCAGGGAGATGCAGTGAGAGTAATTCTTCACTTGCAGCATGGAGGGCTGAAAGGAGAAATATCTGAGAGCTGGCACAGGGTTATTGCAGTGCCAGCTTCCCCAGAAAGCCCGAGGGGACGGGCCTAGAAACTAACCAGTCTCACTAGCAGGGGTGTTCCCTGCAAGGACAATGTGGGCAGTGAGCAGGGTCCCATCATGTGGGCAGATCTGGACCATTCTGGAAATTAGGGTGGATCTGATTTCAGCTAAAAACGGCCCAGAAGGATCCCTCCTGCAGTTGAATTTTATGGCATAGGAAGTTAGGCTGCCACTGGAGAAGCAGTGAAGAGAGGGAGAAAGAGCACGGGATTTGGAGGCAGATTCATCTGGGATTTGCTTCTAACTTTAGCACTTATTGGTTATTGACCTCGGCCAGCCTGCTTATCATCTCTGAGCCTCAGTTTCTTCCTCTTGTAACAATGCCAACTTCCAAATGTTGTGCTGAGCATACATTAATTAGGACAAGTGTAAAACACAGAACACACTGTGCTATATATAATTATAGCATGCTAGCTGCTTTTGTAATGAGCTTGGAAGATAAATATCTCAAAGAGCCTTTTCATGAGGTTGCCAATTGCCTGGGTGGCTCAGCGGTTACTGCCTTCTTCTACCTGGGATATCCTTCATCTTCTCTCTGCCCATCTACATCTCATCTATCCTTCAGGTCCCTTTCCCTCCAGTCCCTATTGATTTCTCAATCTCTCTCCCCATCTCTATCTTTGTACCTCATCTAGATTGGGCTTCTCTAGCCTAAAATTTAATAATTACATACAACATTTGAATTCATGTCTCTCCGTCCTCTCCACACTGCTAGAGTGGCTTTGAGCTTTGGGATCATGTCTGGGAGGCAGTAGGGCTCAGCTTGGGAAAAACAAATACCGATTGGCTGACTTTTTAAAAAATGGTGCTGTGAATGTAGAGGAAATACTTTAGTTTCCTGCAGCACCTCAGTTCATCTGGGGACTGTGTGGAGGGTTGCACCAGCGACTTCCCTGACACACTGACAGTTGAGTGTTAAATTTTGAAAATCCAAATACACAGCTGATGACATTGTTCTTTTCTTCATGTCATAAAAGTTTGGTTGTAAAGAACATAATTTGAATGAGGAGATCTGGCCCAGGATGTTTTTATGACTGGACCTAGTTACTGGGCAAAGAAAGACTTATTTATGAGGTCCTCAGCACCACCAAATGCACAGGTGGATTTCAGTGTCTCTTGGCTTAGCTTCAGGCATGGCAGGAAATCAAGAATGTGTGTCATGGAATATCACAGCGGAGATGCCAATCCGCTGAAAGGAACTTGCCCTGGCCCTGGGCATGACAAATGGGCACATACTGCAAATTGCACCAGCAATTTCTCTGTGCCATGGAAGCCAACTTTTGAAGTTAGATAAGGTGGAGGTGGGGAGAGGGTAGAACCAGGTTAATAAAACCCTGAGCTATAAAAAGAAGGAATAAAGGTCAGAGAATATTTTAGAGTTCTTATATAACAACACTCCTGGCTCTAAAATGTAGTACAAGGGAAGTCATTCAAGACACTTGTCATACATTGCAGCTGAGCTGTGACCAGCTCTGGATATCACTGGCAGCTCTCTGGTGACCTGCCTAAGGAGCAAGAGAGGGTGAGAGTCAGGAGGGAGTACCAGTGTAACGGGGACTGATGTCTGCAGGTCCGCCACTGGGTTCAGTCCCACCTACTCCACCCAAAGCTTCCTTAAGTCCTGTGGTCTTTGCAGCATCTGTGCTGCAGGATGGGTACTCAATAGATGGTTATAAAATAAATGAAGACAGAAATGTGCACTGTGACATCAGTTCCCATAATTCAAATTGTAAAAAAAACCCCGCATATTTTAATTTTAATTAGAAGTCTGGCAAATAATATATAAAGCATTTAAGGGTCTTGCCTGTTATTCATTATTCCTTCCCCTCTTCTCCAAGACAAGACAAAAGAAGAACTGTCTGTGGAAAGTTAAATACTAAGCTGCATGTATTCATGGATTACTTTTTTTTTTTGAGAAACACATAGTCATTCTAAATTTATGAGATTTGTCTTCTCTGTGGAAAGGTAGACTCTTGTTCTGAAATTTCTGGGGTGATTTTGATTCTATAGGTCGCTCCTGTTCATGTAACAATTATCCTTTGTTAGAGACTAAAGTTAACTTTGCTTTTTCTGAATTAGAAAAGGACATACTTCCACATATGCATTTTTGTGCACTTGTCCATTTATTTTCTTCATATAATTTCCTAGAAGAGAGTTCTGTGTTAATGAGCACACACATTTTAAAGGGTTTTTGTCACATTACCAAAATGTACTTCCACCACTTGATCAGTTTGCAAACAACAAAAACCCATCTAGCGAGTTTAAGCTGAAAGAAATTTATTACCCATTATTTTATGTTTACAATTGTAGGAGGGCCGGAGGATCTGCCCCCAGGCTGAGCCTGTAGGGAAACTATTTGGCCCCGGAATTTTGCTACCTATGCCATAATTAAGAAAGCAGCCAGCGCAGTGCCAGAGGGTTGCTGAATCAAGAGGTCGCTGGTAACTGCCTTCATAAAATCTCCACTGCCAAAAGGATACTTCATCAGGGTCAACCGGCAGTGACCACCAGATGCCCCAGAGTGGTGGAAAAGCAGCGGTTTATGGTCACACATCATTGTACCATTGCTGAATTCTCCTCTGGAAGTATTCTGTCCTGGGTACCAGGGTCTCTGAGAAAATAAAGCTCAAGTCTGCAGGTGCAGGAAGCAGACAGATTTTGTGGGTGCATTATTAAGTGGAATAGTGGAAAAATTGCAGCCTTACTTCCTGCCTTTGCATGCTGGACCAACATTTTCCAGCGAGAAAGAAGCAGCGTCATCTACTGGCTGCTGGCTCAGAGCATGTACGGTAACTGTAGGACAGCATCTGAACTTTGTGAGATTGTATTTCAGTTGGTGCCACAACTGATAAGCTATTTTGGTGTTCTGTAAGGCCAACTGCTTCTGGGGAGGTAGGGCATGGTGAACTTGGTGAATCCTTTGAGTGGCATCTCATTGTCTCACTTCCTTTGATATAAAGTTAACTCCTTCATCAGAAGCAATATGTTGGATACAACGTTTGTAATTACTGCATTCAACAAGTCTTAGGGGTTGTGGCAGAAGAAAGGTGTGCAGCGAAGGAAAGGTCCATACCCACAGGTCTCAATCCAGAGAAGATATTGAGGTCCCTGACATGTTGGAAGGGGTCCCAGTATAACTAATCTACTCCTGGTGGCTGGCTGGACTTTGAGTTATGAGGCCAGCTAGACCAGTCTTGGAGAAGAAGAGTCCATGTATTGCCTCCATTTGTGCCACCCTGGCTACTTAATTCATGAGCCCAATGAAAAGGCACTTGGGTGGCTGGGTAAAGAGCTTCTTCTACAGGGAGACCTTGATGGGCCTTCATGTCCCACTCTGAGGCCGTTCTATCCCATGCATTCACACACCCATCCAAACCTTCTTGTCACTAATCCTTTACTATTGGGTTTTCCAGCATTTTTACCATATGGCTAAACTATAAGCCATCTCCCATAAATTAGTGTAGGTCTGTAACTCTGGTTATCTTTTCTTCTAGACAAAATAAAAAGAGAAAACAATATAGAAACAAAAATGCTAGATCACTGCTTGACATGTGGCCAAACAGGAGGATTTCCTTTTCCCTCTGTCTCTCTGGGATGCTGCTGTGCTGGTGAAAAGTATGTCCTTGATTCCTGCCAGTTTTGTCCTGCAGAACAGTCTATAAACCTGGCTTCATTTTTTTTTCTTTTTAAGCCAACTGTTCATAGAGAACTTCCTATAAGGCCTGAACCTGACATGGTTGAGTGCCAGGCACATCCACCTTTAGGGCTTCATGACTCAGATATTGTCCAGTTCTAGATGGTCAACTCAGAACACATGGTAACTGGTTGTCCTATAGTCAGGTATTCAGTCTACCAGAATTTGGAAGACACCCAAGATCTGTCTCTCAAAAAGAGAATGTCTATATTCCTGGGAACATAACTTTGCTTCAAAGCTCTATGAATGAACCTGGACTGTTATTTTCCTGTTAAGGTTTGCCACAGGCCCTGTATGGTGTCCAACATATTCTGTCTGCCTCAGACACTGAGCACAGCCAAGTCCTCTGTGTCATGGTACAGATGTTTGTAGCTCCCTGGACCCTCTGGAGAGCCTTCCCTTGCCCTGGCCCTCCCTAAAAGGGGGTGCCCTTATGGTATATTTGGTAAATGGATAGAAGCTGCACAAATGAATGTAGTGTACGTTGCCTCCAAAGTTCAAAGAGGCCACTTTCTTAGTTGTAGTGTGTTCGTGATACAACCTATTTTCCTGCACTGTGAAGACTTTCCTAATATGTCCCAGACAATTGGAACTACTGAGTTTTCAATGCAGGGGCAAGACTTTGAATTTCTATGTCCTATTCTGGCACTCCTGTGTCTCACCAAGAAATCTAGGATGGTTATTTTCAACATTCTGCCTTCTACAATGTGAAGTGATCAAGGTCTCTGTGGAATCAACTGTGACAGTGAGAGAACCAACCCTAATGCTGGAATAGGATGTGGTGTGCTTCCTCCAGGTGAAAGAAAATTGTTCCTAGCAACTTTTGGCTATTGGGAAAGAACAACATTTGTTAGAAAGGTGTATGCCAGGTACCAGGATCTGCTGATTTTGCTCAATAGTGAGATTATTTTAGGAACAGGAGGGGCCTTTAATATTGTGATCTGAATAAGTTTTCAAAATCCCAGTGTTTTTCAAGACCCATTTTTCTTTTGCATTGACTGTCAGGCTGATTTCTGTGGGGTGGGAAGAAGAATCAGTCTTACTGAATCTCCCAGGTCTTTGATGGTGGTCCTTATCTCCATGAATCCATGTGATGTGGGTATCGCTTTTGGTTGAGTATTTTGTATGAACATGTGATATGGGAAAACAATTCCAAAGGTTGCCCTTGGCTTTTCCTTATGCTAAGTCTCACTTTCTAAGTCTGTCCTTTCCAGATATACACTTAGGAAGGCGGTGCTAGCCACAGGATGGGCTCCTGGATCTCAAACCTTGTCTCTGTAACTCTTCACTTGACTGGTGGACCACAGCGGTATTCTGGATCTCCAGGAATAGTCATGAGCTCAGAGCCAGTATCTAGTAATCCTTGAAATATGTGGGTGTTTTCTCTTCTCTCTCATTCTCAGTTTCTTTATAACATGGAGAAAAATATTGCAACTGCTGAAAGGTTTGTGGTGAGGAGTGGTGAGGGGAACAAGCAAAACTCTCACCAGTGTCCCTGGAACAAAGTTTGGCTGAAAATACCAGTGTTACTAGGATTCTTGGTGATGGCGACAGCCCCTTTTAAGCCCTGCAATGGACTCATTCATCTTTTTCATTTAGGTGATGAACGATTCTCTGTTACATTTATGTTTTGTATTTTATTTTATTTTTTTGTTGCTATTGTGTCTCAAGTGTCAAAGAAAATTCCATACCTTGGAGGATATATAACAGTTAAAAGTGGACAAGTTGGGTTATACCCATTTTTTGGTTTGGAAAATTTGAGATTTGATTTCTCTTGCGCTATAAAGCCTTAAAGGAACAGGCGTGACACTGAACTCAACACTGGTCAGCGGGTGACGGTTTCTTTGAAGTCTGATGCTCCACTCAGCTACAGGTCCCCCGAGGGCAGGTGTTAAGTCCACTCACTCGCTGTTATAATTCTACCATGTGCCTGCCTCCAGTATGTGCTCAATAAATATTGGTTGCTTAAACAGGTAAGTGGCTTTGCACTTCTATCTCTTCAAAAACATCTGATTTGTTTCTTACTTCCCAGCCTTACAAGCTTTTAACTACATCAGGCTTCTTGCTCCTCACTGAATACTCCAGGATACTTATTCCTCCATGCCTTTTTGCATGCTATTTTTTTCTTGGTGTCATTTACTTTCCACCTCTTTATCAACTGGGAACTGTCATGCAGAAGACTTCTTGCAAGAAACCTTTCCAGAGGATTCATTAGCAGTGTAAGTCACACTCTCACACATGCTCCAATAACATTTTGCATTTGCTCTTACTATACCCCGTTTTATTTTGAACCTTATTTATGTGTGCACATGTCTGCCTTCTCATGTAGACATAGACTCTTCCCAGCAGGGTTCCTGGCATACAGATGTGCAGAAAATACAGAATGAATGCATGGAGCTCAGTTCTGCCCTTCAGCTGAGGGAGAACAGGGACGATACAGTTTCCCGGTTCAGAGAGAAGCACACATTGCCCATACCGCTCTTGTATGCTCTCTTCTAGCTGGTAGACAATCAGGACGGGAATCCTAAGTCGCACACAGAATGCTTTTAGACATGACTTAAATCTGAAGGTAGAAATTTCTATTTTGGAAGCATGTGGACTAACTCTACAAAGGATGACATTCTTTAAGAAGAGTGGGGATGGACTGGAGGAGCGAAAAAATTGTCTGCAGTGCTGAGGAGTTTATTTGGTAATCTGCTTTGTCACTTTCGCATAATGGAACCAGAGGATAAGCATCTTGGTGCATCATTCAGAGCCTGAAGTTATGAAAATGATGATAGCCTTTCATTTCCTGAAATGCATCAATGCAGGTTAGATAACCATTAAATAGAGATTCAATTTTCAAGACCAGGTTTTAGAGAGCAGGACAATCCAACATATAATTTTATGAATTTTAAAGCTCCCCCTCCCAAAAGAAGTGAATAGGAAAAAAATCTCGACTGCAAATAATAGAGAGGTTATGTCAGAGACATGGGAGAAAGAGTTCTAGCAGTGGTCCTCCAAAAAGAAGCTGTGAATATAGCGGTGAGTCAGAAAGGAGAAAGTGCTTTGGGGCAGATATTCGGAGGTTGAGGGCAGCACTGGAAGAGAAGATTGCTGAAAAGGGCTCACGTTGGCTAAATAATCAGAGTAACAAAAGCCAAGGGACAGGGGTTTAGGAGAGGCAGATGAGGGATATGAACAGGTTAGTGTTCTCAACTTCTACTGCTGAGATTGGACTATTAAGTCTACAAAACACACACAGGTGTGGTCTGCACATATATAGTCTCATACAGTGAAGACAGGAAAATAAGCACAAAAATTTATCACTGTTATTATTATTTGGCTGTAAGGCCCCATGGTGTATTACATAGATCATGAAGCCTGACTGCTGGGTTTCAAAGTCTGGCCCCACTCCCTCCCTGGATGATCTGCTAAATCTTTCTGTCTTTCAGTTTTCTCATGGATGCAGTAAGACTGTGACATCAGGGCTATAGCATGGATTGATGACTTAATATTTGTAACGCACTGAGATCATAAACCTGTTTGTTCTTATTATTATGGAACATGTAGAGCTAAATAAATGATGCATCATAATTTGTGCTTTATCCCAGCGCATAGCCAGGCTCACATAGGGCCTTTTATATACGCAAATGAATTGACACCTGGCTCTTACTTTTCAACTTTTCTGTGAAATTTGGTGACTTCAAGATCTACGTTTAGCTGATTAGATGTTGAAATAAGAATTTCATAATGAAGTAATGGATGATTTTATTCACTTAATTTTAAAGTGTTATTATAGATATCTTTTCATCTTCATCTAGTTTTCATTCAACACATGTTTATTGAATGCCTATTATGTATCAGGCAAATACATTTAATTATCATTTAAATTATTTTAAATTAAATGCAGAGAATACTTATTAGGCTGACCATATACAAAGAAACTGTAGTTTTAGAAATGACCATGCTTTGGAAAAGTGGTATGTGTACACATGACATGGTGCCATGTAGGACATAAGGATGCATGCAGACTTGGCATTTTGGTAAAGACAAAACCAGCTGAGCCTGACACAATGTTTTAGGACAACTCACCTGTGGAATTTGTCTACGGACTTTCTAGCAAGATTTCTAAAGGCAGATATGCTCAGGTTGAGGGGTTAATGGAGCCGTTTCCAATTAAGACAGAAGCACATTGTGTTTGACTAAACCCAAAATTGTTAGCATATGACTCAATACCAAAGTACCTGGCCACCAATTTACAGCATAGGTATGCTCAGTTTTCTGTTGCTTTTTTTTTTTTTGTATCATATGCTGCTCCAACAGTAAGGCTTATCTGAAGGCATTAAATGATATGGAAACTATATGTAGTTATGAATTGGTATATCTTTATTTAATCAGGAGACAAGAAATAGCCAGAACTGTTAAATTAGATAATTGCATTCACAGAGTTAAGTGTAGCTACTATGAGATTATTGCTCTAAGATTGTTTCTTTTTCTGGAAGATAAGTCCTTGGCATCTAATGCTCTGTTTTTTATTTTAATTTCATTTTTAATTGTGTTAATCTGTATTAGAGGCTTACCCTGTATTAAGATTATCCATAGAATTCCAAGTCAAATGTCATCATATGCTAATCACAATAAAAATTATAGGCTGTTTATGGAAAATAGATTCATAGATGTCCGTGTGTTCGTAAATAAAGCTGTATGCTATGAGCACTCTCTATTGGGTGCAAAGACTTTATTAAAAGAAACTTTTGAAGGACAGACAACTCAGTTCCATCTTCATTTCTGAGATTTTAAATCTGATTTAAGTCAAATTTGGTGTAGTTCATTCAGATCAGATTTTCTATCAACACCACCTTGTGCCACAGGACAGTCTGTCCAGTTAAGGGGTTTTCCTCATTTGTTGTCCTGTGTACAGCATGCCAAATCCAAATCTGGGGAGGAAAAATAATTAGGCATTAAGCAGTGATAAGAATGTCACAAATAATCAATTTCTATGGCATTACCAGCTACCCAGGTAAAGAAAAGTCTACAAGTACAAGAGTTTGTTACAGAACATCAGCCAGCCTAGTGGGCATTGATTGCTCAGTATGCATAGATTTCTGGGTTTAAAGGGGAATCTGTAATGATGTTCACCTTTAATTTTTCCTTTCAAATAAAAAGGAGGCAAATCACCCATAAAGCTTAAGTATAAGCAAATGAATGTCTTTATGATTGTAAAGATGTATTGTGAGACTTTTCACAAAACTAGGAAACCAGCAAACTGCTTGAAAGTGGTTAGGTATAAACTGATGAATGCCTTCTCAGAAAGGAGGAAGAGCTAATTACAATCACCAGGCACCTCACTTAGAAACATATTTACTGTGTTTATTTTAAAGATGTTTATTTCACCTGCAAGAAAAGGAGTACCAATACCTTTCCATGTAATCAAAACAGAGAACGCCTTCCTTTACCCACCATATTTATTTCAATTTCTCAAGTTCATTGCAGACAGCATTTCAATCCACTTCAACCTTTGGACTCCTCACGTGTTTTAAACTAACATGGATTAAGAAAAACCACACAGATCCCCTTCCAGCTCCCCCATCCCCACACCAGAGATAGAACGAAATACAATAATTTGCACAATAATTTAACCATGGTTGCCTTGAGAAAGGATTCAACACTTATATATTCATTAAAAGATGAAACAGGCAGTTTATCCTCAAAACTGAAATGAACCACAAAGACGCAAGAGAACTTTGCCAGCGCACTTCCATAGCACTGCCCTCATAATGAAACAAGGAATATTCATTACCATAATTAAAATAACACCAGCTGGAACCAAAGTGTAAGTTGTGACTTAAAGTAGAAAAATGGAAATGGATTAATAATATTGCCATTATTCAGGTTGACTTTGAATTATTAAGATGCAATATAAGACAAAAAACTTCCACCCTATGCCCCAAGTTAATTTTCTTTTAATTCTACTCAGAACGTGACTTCTGTGTTATATAGAAGATACCTGAAATTAAAATTTAAGTAGAAGAAGAAGGAAATTAAAGGAGTTAAGGGGATAATTGAGACTTTAGAAGTATGTGGTGGTTTTGTATTTCTTTCCTTGCAGGGCATAGCTTGCCAAGGCCAGCATTGCGGCAGGAGCTGGGGTGGTTACCTCCTGTGCAGGAAGGGAGGGCATGCACACACAGGCAGGCACTTGGTGCAGGCTCTGTCCCCGGTGGTCCCTGCTGGTCCCTGGCACTCCGACCACCAGGTTTGTGGAGCTCTTTGTACAGTTAGGAGGGAACCTCTGCAGCAAAATACCATGGGACATAAGTCTGACTCTGCACAGCCCTCTCTGTGATGCAGTCTTTGTACCATCAGTGGCTTGAATTAGAATCTGTTCCCTGGAGAGGGCAAATCATTGAACATATGTTTAATCCAAAAATGTAGCTTTCAAAAAAAGTAGTTTTGGAATATCCTAAGATAGTCCCTTACCCTAGAGCCTTCCCTTTCATCCCACAGATTTGTCAAACGGAATTGAACATGTCAATGTGCACATTGTTGCCACAGTGGGATCGTTTCAACGTGTCCTTGTGTATTTTGGAGAAAATGCCATCACTGTTGAGACCAGATGACAGCCAAAAGCTGTGAGCACATCACTCCTCCAAGTATCTTCCCATGGAGATTTACATTTTGATCTCACCGAATCAATGTTTTATTTTCAGGTACGGGAAAGATAAACAGAGCATCTCATCAGTAGTTGTGATACCAGTGGGTAATATTTCTCAAGTTTGATCAACTACTGAACAAAAGGTTGCATACCATCTCTCCAAGTTTAAATAAAGATTGGAGTCCACATGGTTTCATCACAAAGGGTTACAATAAAGCTTTGGTTGAGTTTGCAATGCCAAGATACCCAGCAAAAACCCTTTTTGAAATACCATGAGCCTTAGTAAACTATGAGCTAATTTTTTTTTTACATGATTCTTTGGTTTTCTTCCACAGCTGTATTCTCAAAATGTGAAAATTGTGGAAGCTGCTGACAGGATCACTAAGTACAGAGAAAAATGGAGTTTCCTATCAGGCACCTAAATCTGCCTTCGGTAAAAACTGAAAGCTGTGCCATCCGTCGGGATTCAGCTGTCCAGGCCACCTTGCTGAGGGGCACGCTTAGTGGGAAGGGCAAGCTCCCTCCTGGCAAGTCTACACAGCGAACACATCCCATGGAGACTCCGATGCCAGCACTGACAGTACAGGCTAGTTTTCTCACCAAAAGCCGCATAAATGGGAGGTACTATAATGACACACACAGGCTTCCTGCCCCTCTCTCTGCATATCCTCACGGTGAACACAGCACACGTGTGACAGGACAGCCTTGAGAGAGCACACGCTGCTGGGCAGCAGAGCCTTCTGTGCTGTCGAGGAGTCATGAGTTTTCACCAGCTGCTGGAATCTGTCCGGACATGTTCCAGTGCTCACCCTGTTAAGACTGGCAATTAAACAGAGCCTTATAGCTAGGAGACCCCAAATTTGATTTCATCCTCTTCTCCTCTTTGCAGAACTCAATCTGATTTTTTCCCCCACTAAAAAAATGCATAATACAGATAGCTATACATAATGCAGTATATGTGTGTGTGTATTCCTGATGCACCTAAGTGAAAGTGACAACCCTGTGATAATAAAATATGGATTCCCCACCATGAAAGAAAATGCATTTTACGCAAGTACAACTTCTCCATGGTCCTTTTAAAAAACCATGTGTTGAAGAGTAGGCCTATTTCGATATTGTCTTTTAATTCTCCCTTGTCTTGTCTACATATGTTGACACAGAAGTTCCTAGTTGGTTAACCATTGAATGTGTAGAGAAATGGAATGCGAGCTTTCAAAGACTCTGTATGGTAATCTGGAAAGAGGATAAATACAAATCAGTAAATAGGAAAGTCTTGCAAGTCTACGACATGCTACAAACAGGAAATGCAAGAAAAATCTGTGAAGTGTTATCAA
The DNA here is from genome assembly GCA_032199065.1 of Smutsia gigantea. Taxonomy (NCBI): domain Eukaryota; kingdom Metazoa; phylum Chordata; class Mammalia; order Pholidota; family Manidae; genus Smutsia; species Smutsia gigantea. Next base: position 38,891 of record JAVSCE010021965.1, on the reverse strand, counting down.
AATATGAAAAGAACCTTGAAAAGGAGCACATGTGTGTTTATTTAAGACAACTCTGTGTTTGCTGAAATGAGAAATGCATTTTAGTTGGTGACTGGTGGGATACACAGATTGTCAGGGGGGCTGAAAATGGAGCAAGAACAACCAAAGTTGAGAGACCTAATGACTCGTGACATCTTGCCTTAAAAATAAACCCCCAAATGGCAAAGGAGTCATGCATTTTAAAATCATTCGCTGATTGGCAAGTCAGATTTTGTTTTATTAGTGTGGACAAGTAAATTTTAGGTGATAGTTTGTTGTATTTAAAGACAGTGTAAAACTCTCATTGCAAACAGTTGTTTACAGTGCGTTTTTCAGCACCGAGCTGTTTTAAAGCTCAATTGTGCATTTTGCAGATAAAGTGAGAAAACTAACTGAAGGCTGTATTGTAAGCAGTGGTTGCCGTGGAAACCCCAGTTTCAAGAGCTGGTTCTCCATTACCACTTAATTTAGGCTTCCTAATTGCATTCCACTAAATCGGTAACGACAATATCTGCAGAGCAAAACTGCATGCCCAGTCTAGCGCAAACCTCTTTGAAACAGGCTTTTTGAAAGCCAGGAGCTATAAAAACTCAGCATGACGTGGAGCATATGAGAAACCTGTAGTTCAAATGTACTACTGCCTGCTTTCTCATCCTTGGTAACTTCAGTGCGCTCCACACCAATCTATTAGTTCAGTCTACCTTAAAGATCATAAAGCTCTGCCATGTGGAAACTCATCTGTCCAGCAACACATTGGTGCAAAATAGATTTAATTGTACTCCCAACCCGGTATCATGTCCATCTTATTTTACTGCACAGCAGCAGGTAGCCAGGCACGGTCTCACTTTCCTTGAACTGCCCTTTCTGCACAATATGAGCAGAACAATACTTTCTCAGTTTAAATTATTTGCCACTGTTGGGCTGAGCAGAGAGCTAGACCGCCCATATGTGACTTGAAGAGAGGCTTGTCAGAACCACTAGACATAAAAGCATTCCAATTATCGACCACACTGCTTTAATAGAGGAGGCAACTAATATGATAGTGTAAGTGACTGTGCCAGTGAGGAGCTCTTCGTCACTGTCAGATTAACACTTGAGTTAAACTCTTGTAAATCAGTCACATTATGCTGCTGGTGGAGAAATAAACACAGACCTATTATGCTTAGGATTCCAGAGGGCTCTCGCCACAAAAGGAGTTACGCAGGATGCTCTATTAATCTGAATTTTGTCGTGTTTATTATTTTGCAATTGCTAATGTGGGTGATGTTGGGAAGATTTAAGTTGCTTGTGATTAGATTCTGACATGGAAGTGTATGCCTTTGGTGGCAAAGGAGAAGGCCAGCCTGGCTCCGTGGCCGGGCATGGGATGTCCAGTGGGAGAGGCAGCCAGTACACCCCTGATGGACAACAAAATCCCACAATTCAAGTTTTCTTTTTAAACAACAAACTCTTTCAAGCAAAACGCCTTAGTGGTTTGGAGTACATGATTTCATGCCAATCCATGGCTACACTCATCATTCCCTCGCTCAGGTCCTAAGGATTTGGCATCTATATTACAGGCAAAAAGACTCTTTTGCTCCAGAGAGACAAGTAAACAACTGCAGCGTTTTATCCTCTCCCCTGGCATCCGTGCATGTTGCTAAAGCAGCCTGGAAGCTGCAGCCAAGCACCCCACTATTGTCTTCTGTGTCCCAAGGCTTTGAATGCCCTTGCTCTCCCGACTGTGGGTCTTCTGCAGGAATGAATGAGGCATTTTCCAGGACAAGACTTTATGAATGAGACAGACTGTGTATTACAAGGCAAGAGGCTCCGTGAATTTCCTAGATGAAGAAAGCAAATGTTAAGGGAGGCTCGCACCTCTGTTCTAGTAGTAACGTGGAGGGGAAGGGAAATAACATCACCGAGCCAGAAAGTGTCTCTGCAGAGTCACAATATAAAGAGGCCAGCATATCAGAGGCTTGGCCAAAGGAGATTCTGATAGATGAATGGGTGATGCTCAAAGGCAGGGAGAGGTGACTGCTGTGGGGCCATTTCAGTCTCAGGAAGTAAGGCCACTGCTCCAGGTGGCAGAATCGCGTGTTATCTTTGCATTGAATGCACTGACTCACAATTCTGTGACTGAGAACGTGTCCTCTTGGAGACTAAGTTTCAGCAAAATGATGAGTTAAAGCTCTGAAATTTTAGTTATCTTTCATCGTGTAGACCTAAGCCGGGCATTGACTTCCCAATTCCCCAGGGCTTCCTTAAGGTTGCCCAGGTGTCCACCTTGAGTTGCAAGCACACCTCTCTAATTCTTTAGCACCTGAATGCTGGATGCTCCTCTATATCCGCCTATGTCCATTTATGTTTGGTTTTTCCTCACTGTGGACTGAGAAAAGTAAATGAGCATGTTTTGAGTAACCACCTCAAGGTTGCCATCCTTCAGTTAAACAAGGAGAAGCCCACTGCCCCCAGGTCCAACTTGCTCCCGTTACCAAGTTCTGGGCTGTGAAGCATTCACTCAGAGGCCGTGCCCAGAGGACCCAGCCGGGAACAAGATCAAGGGAAAGTCAGGCAACTTTCGTTCAAGCCTAGGGGTCCTGCTAATTTCCTTTCATGCCGCCCTGCCGGAAACACCTCTGATTGTATCTGAGGCTCTCCCACCTTGCCACGGCTTATGACTGATCCACCTCATGAAACAAATAAAATAGGAAACGAATGATTCCTTCTCATCCTGAACAATTAATTCCGATTTTAAAACTTCTCTGATTTCCTCTCTGTTATTTTGAAACTAAACCCCAAATCTTTAGGTGTGAAATCAAGCTTGTGTCAGTACATCACCTAGGTGTCCCTTGGAAAGAAAATCGCAGCAGCCACAGAAAATGATTACTGCTGACTTTCAAATCACAGAGAGCTGCATAAATAGTTATGAGGGAAAATTGCAGGATAATGCTGCTGATGGAATCAATAGCATCCTTGGTAGTAATATGCCCAGGGGTTCTATATATTATCTATCCACCAAAATGTCAATATAATAAAACCTACAGAGGAATTTATATCAAGATCCATTCTCTGTTAATTCCCAAGTGAATAATAAATCAAATTGGATATCTCAAAGATCTTCTCTAATCGACTTGTTTAAGAAACTGGTTAAACTGGCCAGTGTACTAGTCCAACGAATGGATGTTAGTTTACGCAGCATTTTAGAATATTGCCCATGATAGTAATGAAGAAGATGTATTTTTAAATATTCTGTAAGTAATTGGGATCCATGTAATTACATTTCTAGAAGATGTTTTATATTTACATTATTTCTCTTTGAAACCTGCTACTTTGTAAGGGGGCCCAGAAAACAAGGGGTTCCCCATAAAATGCTTCTCTAGTAACCAAATATACATTGATCGGGCTTTCTTTATCTTGAGCTACCATTGTTCATTTTGTCTTTGCCTCCTAACATCCTTTAAATTAATTATGCTGTGAATTTTCAAATGTTAGATAGCAACTTATATACATTTTTTTGTATAAAAATTAGATACGCGTTTTAAGCAGAAGCTTTTTGTGACCCTAGAATGACACCACAAATGGGACTTCTATAGGTCTTATTGTTACATCAGGTGTTTTTGAATGTGGCAAGAAGGCTCCTGGCTCACTGGGGGATTGCTGATTAAATCTTATTAACACAGACTGGGCTTTCATATATATTTCTTTACAAAAAAAGAGAGAAAGGCTTTAGAGCTCCACATCTTGGTCTCCATATTGAATCAATATTTAGTGTAATAAGATTCCAGGAAAACAAACATTTTTCTTTCTCTCTGTCTCTCTCTCTTTTTTCAAATTCTTTCAACAAATCTTTGTTACTGTGTTTGTTTTAAAAGATGTTGGGCCTGGTTCAAATAACAAAGCAGCTATTTCCTAAGTGTTTTAGGCACCAAGGGATGTTCTCAAAAGTGGTCACCCGGTGCCTGTCTGCTATGGCCCAGTGCTGGGGGCTAAATCTGGTAAGGCAGCCAGAGCTTTATATGGCAGGTGTTAAGATTTTCAATAATCTGCTATTGTCCTGAAACAAAACCTAAATTATCAGTTCTATTTGAAACCAAAGATGTTCAAGAAATCTTGTTGCAGTAAGTTTGATTTAATACTTTAATTCTTAGAAGAAAAGTCGTGGGTCTGGGCAGGCCCACCCATACACTTCTGTTGGAAGTGAAAGAAAGAGCCCTCTACAGGATTTAAGAATCGTAAAATGTCAACCGCAGAGTTTTGAGCCATGGTCTCTGCTCTGAGAGGGCCTGGTGCGCTGCCCGAGCGTGGCCCACCCCCACAGCTGGCCTTGGTCTGGGCTTGAGCCACGCCCCCCAACAGCTGTGTGCTCTTGAGCAAGTTACTCTGCTTAGCTTCGGTTTTCTGGTCTTTCCCGTGAGGTCTTCAAACATGCTTTCTTTCCCTCGTGAAAATATGCTTGTTGTGAGCATAAAATGTGACAGTGCTCTGAAAATTTCAAAGCATGATATAAACCATATCTTGTAATATAATCATCTTGCTATTGTTTTTCAGTTGTGGGATTGTGGTTAGACTGGAAATGGATAAGACTGTGACCCAATCCAATGCCCCCTTCCGTTTCCGAGAAGGACGTTCCAGTGAAATGCTTGATACTCCTCTTGGCTCTTGGGGCTTCAAGTCACAAGAATACACTGTCTCATTTTGCTGTGAATCAGCACCCAGCAACCACCTTCTGCCCATTGTCTTAGGTCCCTACAGTCGCTGGTAATTGGGGCCCTGAGGGTAAGTTGGTTAATAAGAATTTGTCATACTGAATTGATTGTGTGTCTGCACATAAAATAATGAAGCTGCTTTTCTGAACCCTGATAGCATAAACATAATGCACTCCAGCTGAGTGCATGAAGTCAGGAGAACGTGGTTCAGAAAAATATCTGGTGACATAAATATGGTGTTTCTGTTCTTCGGAACCACAGCCACTGCTCCCATTGGAGATGAGTAGTTCCAGGCAAGGGTGGAGGCTCCTCTGCAGGCCCCAGCCTGCTTGTGGTTTCTCAGGCAGCCCCTGAAGCAGCGGCTCCCTGAGGATGGACGTCTCTGTTGTGTCTAAGACAGAGGGACCAGCCTAGCTCTCCTCCTGCCATGACGCTTCTGACTGGACTGGCTTATGATATAGAGAACCGGGAGGCAAAGAGCTGAGTCCGATTATCAATTCAGTAGCTTAACTGAATCCCAGGAGCAACTTCTCAGACTTTTGCACAGAACTTTGCTCGTGGGCAGGTTTGTCCTGGGAAGGCCTCATCTACTATGGGATGTCTTCAAAATGTCGGGTGTCATCTCAAAAACCCATGTGGGCAAAACCCATCGCACACAGATTCAAAAGACAACCATTGGCAAACCTGTATCATGAACAGGCAATGCCATTAGTAATAAAGAGCTCCTGAAATTTGAGATGAAATGCTGGAACAATAGGATGGCAACATGGGCAAAAGGTATCAGCCGGCAGGTCACAGAAAATATGAAATGGCCTTTAAACACATGAAAAGATAATTAACCACCTTCCTGGTGAAAGAAACACAAATTAAGGGTACACTTAATACTCTGGCAACAGACTCATGTTGGTCTGCATAGTTTGGGGGTGAGACCATGAGGAAACAGGCCCTATCACAAACCGCTGGTGCAGATGTGAAATGCTCCAGCCTCTGTGAGGGAATGCAGGCAAAGTCTAGAAAAATTATATATGATTTTACCCTTTGATCCAGAAATCTCACTTCCAGGCATCTATCCCATAGGTACACTGCCAAAAATACAATAAGGCATATGCTTAAAATTACTTATTGCCACATAGTAGTATTAGCAAAAGATTGGACACAACCCAGGTGTCTCCATTTGTAGGGGGCTGGGGGAAGACTCATAGTGTCCACATAAAGAAATTTTCTATGTCTTAAAAAAAAAAGAACAATAAGAAAGTTCTCTATGCATGGAGAGAAAACAGCAAAATATAGAACACAAACCTTCTGTATAAGAGAGGCAATATAAATATATTTACTTATTTACTTATATTTTCAAACAGTACCGCTGGAGAGATGAACCAAAAATAAATACAAATCACTACCTAAAAGAGAGGGCAGAGGGGACAAGACAGAAATGAGACTTCTGTTAATTATGTCAATATTTTGCAGATACAAAATAATATACTATTTAAATTTCAAAACACACTGAAATGAATGAATCTGCTCTGCGTCAACTTGGTAATATAATCACACAGAGGAAAGAATTATTTCAAGTAATTTTAGAAGACATTATTTAACCTGTGCATCCATAGTGGAATATCTTGTACTGACAAATAGAGCTGCAATACAGTGTTAAACTCCATTCAGTAATTTTATTGTTAGTAGTGATATTGGTAATATCAGTTGTGGTCATTTTATACATTTTGTAGAAAGCAAATGAATAATCTGGAGCCAGTATATTCAGAGTAAGAGAACATTGATTTAAAGAATATAAGCCAAACCCCTGCAATATGAATTGAAAATTTCAATATCAACTCATGATTAAAAAAAAATTAACTGATGATGTTTGAAGGTGAAAATTTGCAGTGAGTAGTAAATAAGCCATATGACCTAATGCACAGTAGAATAAATATAGAGAATATTATACTATAATTATGATAAATATTGATATAATAACCATATTACAATATATAAATGTATCAGAGTAACACATTGTACTCTTTAAATGTATATAGTATTATATGTCAAATATATTCAAAGGAAAAAAGAAAGAAATTCCTAGCTCTTCCAGGGTGCAGAGGCAACTCCAGAGCAGTGACCATCCCTGGTGCCTAAATGGTAGTCTCTAAATATTTCCCATCGAAAGGAACCGCTTCTGGGACCAGGACATCGTGGTGTGTCAGAAAGGAAGTCTTGAAAGGTTAGCAAGCGTATGTCAAAATAGACACTGCAAAAAATATGAAAAAACACAAACTCTCAGTGATATGAAAAGTGGGGACTTAAAATCAACAACAAAACAAAATGGTGCACCTACGCATACAAAACAAAACAAAACAAAACAAAACAAAACAAAACAAAACAATGCTTGGTAACCATTCCAGGTAACAAAGACATCAAATCCTTTTTCTGAACATTGGCAACTAAAGGAAAAGAATCCAGCATTTATCCCCCATCACTAAGTAGTCACGATAGGTTTGCATTTATGACATTTTGTTAATTGTTTTCTGGCTGTTTTGTAGTTCCTCTATGATCCTTTCTTCTTTTGCCCTCTCCCCTTGTGGTTTGATGACTTTATTTAGTATTAATTTAGATTTTTTTCTCATTATCTTTTGTGTATCTACTATAAGTTTATGTTTTGTGGTTCCTATGAGGATCACACATAACAGCCTATGTATAATATACAGCAGTCTATTTTAAGTTGACAGAAACTTAAGTTTGCATGCATTCTAAAAGCTCTACATTTTTATTCTCCCAACCCATGTTTTATGTTTTTGATGTCACATTTTTTATCTTTTTATCTTGTTAATCCCTTTAATAAACATTGTAGTCATAGTTAAATTTTACTGGTTTTGTCTTTTAACCTTCATACTAACTTTATGAGTGGTTAACTCACTAACCTTTACTATATATTTGCCTTTACCAATGAGATTTTTACTTTCACATGTTTTCATGTTACTTAGTGCCTTTTACTTTTCAGCTTGAGGAAGTCCCTTTTACATTTATAGTAAATGTAATGGTGGTGATGAACTACTTTAGTTTTTCTTGCCTGGAAAACTCTTTATCTCTCCTTCAATTCTGAATGATAACCTTGCTTGGGTAGGGTATTCTTGGTTAGAAGGTTTTTTTCAGTACTTTGAATATATATGTCATCTCACTCCCTTCTGGCCTTCAAAGTTTCTGCTGAAAAATCAACTGATAGTCTTATGGGGGAAGGGAGTGTTCCCTTGTATGTGGCAAGTTGTTTTTCTGTTGCTGCTTTTAAGATTCTCTCTTTATCTTTAACTTTGTACATTTTAATTACAATGTGTCTTGGTGTGGATCTCTTTGGGTTCATCTTTTTGGAACTCTCTGGCTTCCTGGATGTCTGCTTCCTTCCCTAGGTTAGGAAAGTTTTCAACCATTGTTTCTTCAGGTAAGTTTTCTGCCCTTTTCTCTCTCTTTTCATATGAATGTTATTCTACTTGATTTTGTTCCATATGTCCCTTAAGCTGTATGTCTTCACTTTTTAAAATTCTTTTTTCTTTTTGCTACTCTGTTTAAGTGAGTTCCATTGCCCTGTCTGCCAGGTTGGTGATCTGTTCTTCTGCTCTATCCAGTATGCTGTAGATTCCTGTATTTTTCAGTTCAATTATTCTTCAGCTCTATGGTTTCCATTTGGTTTCATTAAATTTATTTTCTGGTGTTTTAGCTTGTTCTTTTACTTGCAACATATTCTTTTGTTTACTCATTTTGCTCATGTTTGTTTCAGTGTATTGGGTGAAACAACTACCTTTCCCAGTCTTGAAGGAGTGTCCTTGTGTTAAGTGATGAGCCTTATCATTTAACCTCACCCTAGCTCTTGGTTATTTCTCAAAGCTTTTTGATTAAACAGCTTGATTGATTCTTCATAGGACTCAGTTGTTGAGGCTCTGTGTAGCCCTGTCAGTGTTTCAAAGGGAGGGATCTCAGTCAACACCTAGTTTCAGGTTGATTGGAAGTCATACCTTTGCATATTTAAGGTATGCAAATGTATACAGTCCTGTGGGACCTCAGTCGTAACCCTTGCTCGCCCCCAGACCAGGTGATTTGGAGGTGTCCCTTTGATGACCATTGTAAAAAGCAGGCTCCAGATTAGTGAATATCTACTTTCTGGGAGGTACAGGGGAGTGTAGCAAGGCTGAGGGAGAGCACAAAGTGGTGTACCCTGGTGTACACTCCCTGAGAACTCTTCCACAGCCTCTAAATGTGTGGCAGACCTGAAGCCTGTCCCTCAGGCTGATGCTCCAGAAGGGGACATAGGCATATTTTACAGGAAGACTGGGGGTGTGTTTCAGTCTGTTGTCTGTGCTATGCCCTGGGAGTGGTAGCCTGCCAAAATCTGTCTCTCTAGTTGTTTCGATCTTACTGGGCCTAGCATTGCAGTCCCTTGCTGGACACCAGAGCTTGGTGCTCACGGGGTGTCCTCTGTGTGGACTGTGTATGTCTTCCAGCTTTGGCAGGGCCATGAGGGTGCCCACTGCCAGGGCAAGCCCATAAATTGCAGGGGGTTCCATAGAAGAATATGTGGGCTGGGTAAGCCTGCTGGTACTAGCAAAGCAGAGGGAGATCAAAATTGGTGCCTGCCAGTGCCTCCAACCCAGGAGAAAGTCTAGTGGACCCTGGTACCTCCAGTTATTGTTTTAATATTTAGCTAATGAATCTTCTTTACATATGGCATAGGTACTTTTTAAATTACTTATTTGTACTGGGTCCTGGGGTGAGTGATTCTGTGAGCGAGCCATTTAAGAATGCATTTTCTATTCCCCATTGCCTTTTGGGTCTCTTAGATGTAAGTAAGCCCTGCTAGTTTTCAAAGCCAGACATTTTTGGAGCTTATCTTTTGGGTGCCAGTCTCAGGGGTTGGAGTACCTGATGTGGGGTATAAGGTCCTCCTCAATCACTTTCTTGGTACTTGTGAAATCCCTTCTGATTGTGGGGTGCTGTGCTGGGGGTAGGGTTTTTAGTGAGACGATATCTCTGCCTCTCCTATCTGTTTGGAGGGTACCAGGGGCTGTAGCAAGGCTGGGAGGTTGTGGTCCTTTGTTGTGGAGGAGCTGTTTAGCTGGTTTTCAGGCCTTTTTCAAAGAGAATCGGTCTATATGTAGCTGTAGACTTGGTGTGTTTAAGGGATGGGATGGGATTGGGTTCAGGATCTTCCTACACTGCCATCTTGAGCCCAGTCCCTCTAGAAGTATGACTCTAAATTATTAATGTTTTGCCCCAAATATTTAAGTAAAATTGATCTTTCAGAAAGACTTGCTACTGCTTACACTCAGATGAGAATCCAAGACATCTTATAACTTTACCTGTCAATACATATTCTTCTATTACTTGGTTCTGCCTCATTCTTGTTTTAATGGTTTTCAGTGTTATGTGTTACCCATTTGATCATTTATAAAACTGTAAGTGTTTTTTGGACATTGTTAGAATATGAAGAAAGAAATTTAGTGTAAACACAAAGTGTTAGACAGCCTTACTCTGCATGCTTTTAATAACTGGATCAAGGCACAATATAATGCCTGATGTAGGCTCTGGAGCCCTTCTCTCTGGGTTCAAATCCTGGCTCCATCAGTGCAAATTATGTGACCTTTGGTAATAACTTCCTTCTTTGCATCCTCATTTGTAATACAAAAATAAAACTCACAGCTCCTATTTGTAGGCCCAAGTTCATAGCAGCATTATTCATAATGACCACAAGGTGGGGGCAACCGAAGTGCTTACTGATGGATGAATGGGTAAACAAAATGTAGTATATAAACTCAACGGAATATTATCCAGCCTTAAAAAGGAAGGAAATTCTGATGCACGCTACATCATGGATGGACCTTGGAGACATTATGCTAAGTGAAATAAGCCTTTCATAAAAAGACAGATACTGCATGATTCCACTTACATGCGGTACCTTGAGTCATCAAATTCAAAGAGCTGGAAAGTAGAATGGTGGGTGCCAGGAGTTTGGGGGAGGGAGAAATGGAGAGTTAGTGTTAAGGACAAAGTTTCAGTTTGGGAGGATGAAAAAGTTCTGTACTGGTGACAGTTGCAGAACAACGTGAATGTACTTAATGCCACTGAGCTGGACACTTAGAAATAGTTAAAATGGTAAATTTTATGTTATGTATAATTACCACTATTCAAAAAAAAGAAAAGCCTAAAAACTAGCAACCCCTGTGTAGGGTTGTTTTATGAATCATTTGTAGTAACAGAGTGGAAATGTGCAACAACTCTCTCATTATATTTGTGACTATTACTTTCCTTCCACCCTAAAGAAAGGCATTAACCCAGTAAACTGATGCCCTATAGGGTTGGAACTTCTGGAGGGGTGGGCTCAGACTCATTAGGGAATCCAATGAAAATTAGGAGGCCTCTCCTAGGAAACGTTTTTGTCCTCTCTCTCCTTCACCCCTGCCCCTCACAACCACTTTGCACACATTTGATAGATACCCCCTTTCCCAGCGGGATCCATGGACTCCGGCCTGTGAACCCTGCTCTCACACATTAGTGTCTGATGATGTACAAGCTGCCTTGGGAAAAGCATTTGTATTGTAACAGAAGCTTGTTACAAGAAGAAGCCATTACACAAAGGAATGACATGAATGGTGGAATCATTCTTTTATTGTGGTAAAAGTACCATAATATTTGTCATTTTAACTATTTTTAAGTGTACAGCTCAGGGGCATGACATACATTCACATCCCTGTGCAACCATCACCACCTTTCACAGAACTCTTTCATTTAGCCAAATTGAAACTCTGTCCCTATTGAACACTAATTCTCCATTCTCTCCCTACTCCAGCTCCTGGTAACTACCATCTACTTTCTGTCTCTATAAGTTTGATTACTTTAGGTGCCTCAGATAAATTGGAATTAAACAGTGTTTGTCTTTTTGTGAGAGGTTTACTTCCCTTACTGTAATGTTTTCAAGGTCCATTCATGGAGTATGTGTCAGAATTTCATTCTTTTTAAGGCTGAATAATATTCCAAATGGTGGACTCTTGACATGATGGTAAGCCTGAGGGGTGGGGACATAGATGAGTGTAGGTTGGTTTCTCTTTGGGGAAAGGATGATTTCTTGGAGGTTTTCAAATTACACTGTGGAATTAGATGCCTATTTTGCTGCTCTCTGAAGCCAGTCTGGGCTTAGTTTTTAGGAAAACGTGTTCATGGAATTTATGAGCCATGGAAATGGGATAATTTACAAGGGGGGTCCTTGAAAGAAGCATGGATTTGGAACCACTGTATTCAGAATTCAAACAAGACTGCTGTAACGATTGCAGAGAGGGAAGGCAGTCTCCCAATGTCACACTTGCTTCCTGCATTGCGGCTTTTCCCTGTATGCCCGTGTTTTCTTGGCATTCAATACACTTACATATATTTCACGATAATTTTTGGCCATAAGGGCAAATATTTACTGGGTTATTAGCCAAATGAAAGGAAAACAAAACATGACCTTCCAGAGCTGAGCCCCTATCTAGGATGTGAGCTTAGTGAACATAAACTCCTCCACATGGAAATCTGAATCAGTTGGGTACAGGCCTGAATATATAAATTCTGTGGGGATTTTTCCATCTCTCCCTACACTGCTAATATTCAAGAAAAACAATGATGTGTGTGGAACCCAATGAGATTAGACTAAACCCCAGAATAAATAAGGATTTTGATATCATCCCTTCCTGACTCATGTCTTGCATGTTTTAAATTCTCTTGGCCCCATAAACATATTACAACTAATTATGGCTGAAGCTCAAAAGGCTTGGGGATTGAGTACATAGTGGATTCTAAAGCATGAAAACCTAGCTCAATTTCTCCATGTTGGCAAAGGCATACTCCTACTCAAGGGCCAGAAACACTGGGGAGGTAGTGAAGTAGTTTGTAGCCAAATACAGGGGAAGAGGGAAGAGAAAGAAATCAATCATCTGTCATCAAGTCATTAAAATGGTTTGGGTTTTGGTTTTCCTTTAGTTTCTCCAATTATTGTAACAGCTGGAAGGCTGAGCTGAGCTGACTTAAAGATATTTTGTTGTACTAACATATTTGGTGACAATTCAACTGTTGGAAGCTTAATAAAAGCAGAGACTAAAATCATCGCTAGAGAGATTTGAGAATTCTCTGACATCATAGAGAAGAAATAGAAGCTTTTCTTCTTTGATCTTATATATGACATGAGTGTGATTAGCTGTCAGTTTTGAATGGAAATGCAGCTAGAACACAAGACTTGTGGAGGGCCTGGAGCTTTAAGGCCAGGTGGGCCACACTACCAGGCATGGGGGTGAGGGGCAGTGCCAATGGCCCACGATGTTTTCAGAGGCTCACAAAAATGATTTCATGTATTTTAAGCTCAGAAGCAGAAAATGAACTTTTGGGTCAAAGAAAATATTTTAATATAGAATATTAATATATTTACCTTTATATCAATAGAGTTGGAAAGTATAATTTTTTAATCTTATTTTTATGGAGGAAAGGTCCAAGAAGGCAGAAGTGTCTGGGGCCCATGGGAACCATAATGAGGTTTTGCGTGAGCTATTGGCATGTGGTCATATGTCACCCTTCCTCAGTGCCTCTAGTGACACATCTGGGTCTTGGAAGGCACCCTGGGGAGTTGAGCAGTGTCCCTTGGCACTGATTCCGTATAGAAGATTTATTTGGAACAAGAGAGACTTGGATTTTGGCCATTTCCCTTTGAGATTCAGTTATTATGAATCTATTTGTGTTTCATCCCCCTTTTAGGCCAATATCTTTCCTTCCACCCAATTCTTTGGCCTGTGATGGGAGGAAGAGACTCTCTTTCCTGACAGAGGAATAAAGGGATCCTGACAGTCCCCAGGGGAGCCTAATGGTTCAGTCCCTCTTGCATCTGGAGCAGCTGGCTGTAGAACTGTGATTATCTTGGGCAGTATCTGAATGAGAAGGAGAGCGGAGGAATTGAAAGAGCATTCAAGTAGAAACTTAAACTAATTTTAAACTTACCATTAGCAACTATGTGATGTTAGTCTTCTGACTTTATAAAATGAGAATAATGTTGTCTGTCTAGGTCACCTTCTGTAGTTAGGGAAATCAAATGAAATAACAGGTGTTAACATGTTTTATATATCTGGATATCTTTCTCTAGTATAAGGCTCTGAGTCATTTCATATTATGAAACATTATGCCTCAGTTTCTTTACAGGTAAATGTGAAGTATGACCCTAGCCTCCAATTTAGCACAGAGGAGGGCTGTGTAGAGATGACAATCCAGCATAAGAAAGTGTAGTGAGGATGTCCAGTTCTCCCCAGGCTGTCAGGCATGGTTAAGCCAACTAACGTGACCTGCATACCATCACACAACATAGGCTCTAGGTGAAACTCCCCAGAAATGTCCTACGTTGGATGTGAAAAAAATCTACTCAAGAGCAGAACTCTTGCATTTAGCTCATCAGAGACAGGGTTTAATTCTCTCCAGTGGCGGTGTGAAGGCTTGGCATCCATCCACCTTGACTGACCCTGCTGGGGTGAACAGCTGCTTCTGCGTGCTTAAGCCCTGACCATTAACCTTTGCCCTTGTGCACACACCTGGCCCTTCCTCATCAAACAGCAACTCCCCAGCCACAGATGGGGTATGATTTTGTTACGGTCCTGAACTCAGTCATGGCAGTCACCTTCTCTGGTGTGTGCTGCCCCGTAACCCTGGGAAGGAAAAGCAATTTCTGCCTGTTAGAAGGGCTCAGTCCTCCCAGGAGAAGATAAATCGCTTCCCGAGATCATCACATCCTAAGGAAGGTTAAAGTTGTAAACTGAGAGAGGGCGTGGTCAAAAGGGGACCCTGCCCATTTCCCCGAAAGGGTAAGAAGACAGAAGCGGTTGAAGGAAGGTAGGTGGAGCTGTCCAGGATGAATTCCTATTAAGCACATCCAGAGCGTAAGCCAGTGCACATTCCCATCATTTCACAAAAGTGCACATTGTGTGTGGGCACCTGACCCTGACATGCCTACATGCTCCCCCAGGCCCTGCTGGGGGTTAGAGGGTGATGGGACATGCAGGCCTCCCCTTGCCTGGCCAACATGGTGGAGGCCTGGAGCTGAGGTGGGGGAAACCGGGCAGGCCTGGTGTGCTGGGATGGGGGTCCAGGGTGGGAGTAGGGCTGTGTGCTGGAGGCAGGAGACTGAGACTCCAGCCCAATGACTCTGGGGAGGTGGGACTGGGCGGGGATCAGATGCCAAGAGCCGAGCGCATGCTCTGTTGTCCCACTGTTGCATCAGATTTCACTTACAAAATCCAAGTTCTGAGATAAAGTGAATGTTTTCAAGATGGTGCTCACAGGGTGTTAGATTCCAAGCACGCTTGCATTGGTCGCTCGCAGTCCTCCTCCTGTCAGGCGCTCCTCCTTGCAAGGGGCGGCTCGTGCTCCCCGGCACCTGCCAGGTTCTTCTCAAGCCTGCCCGCTCTGCTCTGCCCTCCACTGCCACTTCACTCATCCTCCACCCTCGGATGAACGGGTGCTCAGCTCCAAGTCGGGCTTTGAGACGGTGCCCTCTGCCTCTAACCTTGGTACATCCTGCTGCTGTGGAGTGAGGCCAAGCTCCAACCTGGGCTGGCGCTGGGCTCCCTCCTGGGCTCCCTCCTGGGCTCCCCTGTGGGTCCCTCTCACTGGCCTCCCTCTCCAGGTGCTCTCATACACACCTTGGATGGGATGCCTCTTCACGCCCTCAGGCTGTTTGCAGTCTCACCTGGAATCGGGTCCATATCCAGCTTTTCATCACTGATTTTAGAGCATTTGGGCCTGTGTTTGTGGTCCCTGCTTATAATGCAGCAACTTTTATTCTGTTCTTTTTATGTAGAACTAAGACCTTTTCAGGGTTTTTGCAATTACAGAAATCAGGAATACATTTTGGAAGTGACATTTCTTAGTGTCCAGTATGATCATGGCTTCTTTTTTGGGGTAAACTGGTTCCTTTGGGATTCTAGAAAATGATTAGACATAGTTAAGAGTCTCAGAATAATGTGGTTTAGGACTGGAAGGTACTTGAGGCCCTCAGGATCCCAGCCTTTCACAGAAAGGCCCTAGGGCTGCAGCCTGGGGCTAAGAGGCAGGCTAAGAGCAGGACCCAGCTGCTCCACTTAGGTTTGTCCTGTGTGTTGCAGCCTCATAGACGATTTATCAGAAGAGAGAACATTCCTATCTAGGGAACATAAGTGACTTGCTAAAGCCACACTGGTGAGGGGAGGAGCCAGGACTAGAGCTTTGATTCCAGTTCCAGGGGCTCATGCAGAATAGTCCCAACTCTGCACTCTGCGCACACACACACACACACACACACACACATCTGTACACACATACACACAACTCTGTAATACTGACATTCATTTTGAGCTTTATTTCTCTCTTCAGCATTTACAATTTTGAGGAAGGTGTACATTTGTAGTTGTCTGGCTTCATAGTTTTGTAATAGTCTTTGAGCAAACTCTAAAACACTTGGAGACGAGGTCAGTATCACGGCTCCTTTAACCAGCCAGGCATCCAGAAACCTGGAACTGGGATTGGAGACAGTTCAGAATTCTTTTGCCAATAAGGAATTATATACACACACATAAATTTCACAAAATTTTCCATACTACTTAGTCATTTTGTATGGTCGAGGGATGCTTTCACTATTTGACATATACATTTTGAGAAAAAATAGTTTTTAATCACGATATGTCTCCCTTTATACATGTATGTATTTATTTGATAAATATTTATTGAGCAAGTACCATGGTATATAGGATACAAGGAGAAGAGGTAGTCTTCATACTTTGGGAGCTTCAAAACTGGTAACAACACACAATACTTATATATAGCCACACCACTTTTTTGTTTATCCTGAAAATTTCAAATGTCAGAAGCAAATTTCTCTGCAAACTAAAAGGCAGTTTCTGATGAGGATTCAGGCATTTCATCTTGAATTCATATTATCAACTTGATATCTTTGCTGTGTTAGGAGATGCTCATGAGACAGCTGAAAGGGATAATATTAAAATAGATTAGGTGATTGTATTCAGTGTCTATAAAAAGCTATAATCTGAAGGCCTAGAAAGTTTATTTCTATAACTACTAAAATGTAAATGGACATTCAAATGTAGCATTCATATTTTTAGCCAAACAGGGCTTGTATCACATATAAACAAACAAGTAATCCAAGATTGTCAAAGAAGTTGTTAGAAGTATAAAACGACTAATTAAAATAAGAAATACCGGTCTTATTACCCCGCAGTGGTCTGGAACTGAATTGAATGCTGTTTGATTTAGGAATTACAGCGATTCATATCTTAAGGGCTTCAGAGCCTTCATCAAACCATGGAAAATACGGTATATTAACTCTGGAGACCACACGTAGAGATGCTAAGCTAAGGAGTATCCTACCAAATGGAAATCCCTGGAGGGGGAGCTACGTTCCTCTGCGTGCATTCCATTTTTGATCTGCTTACTTTTGGGTGACCTTTGTTCAACACCCAACATTTGAGTCAAGTTCTTTTTCTGAATTGGTAACAAATTCTCCCCTATTTCTATTTAGAAAATCCCTACTCAACAGGCATATTTCCTAGTTCCTCCCTGTGGATTTTTGTGTGTCAAATGGGCAAGGGCACTAGATTACAAAGTCAATGTAACAAACCCAACTCCCACATTGGGAATCAGGGATATCAAATTACACGCTGTATTAGAAAATGAAGGTGAGTTAGGAAAAATACTTCATTGGCGGTCAGTCACCAAAAAAAATAATAAAGGATTATAAACGTCTCAGATCAACTTAAAGATTTACATTGGTATCTTGTGATTACTCTCTGCTAGTCCCCATTCTCCACTGTGACTTTTTAAGGTTTAATTTTGATTTTAGATGACCCATCTTGCACTGATAGAAATTCTGGAAGTCTTTTGGTGGACTTGAATGAACACTGGAGGAAATTTTGTCACAGATACTCTATTACATTGGGCAAGACAAATGAAAAGCGAAAGCCAAGTTTAGCTCACATTTGCACAATTCATCCTTTCAGGACACCTCCCTTCTTCCTTCCTCACAGTTGCTGGTTTCTTTTCTCTGTTAATACTGTTTCCCTTTTACCTGCCTTTTCTCCTTCCCTTCTTTTTTTCCTTCTTTTTTTATATTGACTTGAATCAATGCACATTTCATTTGTAATACTCTTTTTTATCTTAAGAGAATTGTTATTCTGTCCCTTCTTTCTAAATAAATCACTATCTTGATGCTTTTGTTAGATTGACCTTTTTAAATATACATCATTACCTATGAGAAGGTCTCTCATGAGCTAAAAATATAGGCTTGTATTGTCCATATAACTCCCCAAATCTCAATAATTTGATACATCTATACTATACCAGGGAGTGGTTATTAATAGATATCAATTTTGGAAAATAGAGGAAAAATTAATCTAGGAGAGACATTTAAAAAATTCCCTTGAAATCTGTGGATAATAATTCTTCTAGGCAGTGCTTCTTTGCTTGTATTTGACTTGGGATTTTTTAATCAAACCAATTCAAGGTATCCAACATTTACTGAGTGCCTACTATGTGATATATGATGAAAAGAAAAACAACATATGTAAATGAAATACTTTGGCACCATCCCAGGAAGTGGTACATGCCTTACCACTGACATTAAACTAGTCTTGTTTAAAAACATGAAACATGGTCCTTGTAGAAAGAGCACTAGTATGTTTTCATAGGACACATCACCACGAGTCAATGCAAGAAGCAGATGAACGAGGTCACGTGGGCCCTGCAGTGGGTTGAAAAGCCATATAGTTCAATCCGGTCTTTGCTCTTGTTCCTAACAATACCACACGATTTGCTTTCCAGAAATATGGCCCATTTATTACTGAAGAAAACTGGAGGCCCAGAAAGAGATGGCTGATCTCATTTAATTAACAATACTATATGAGTTATATCCTTGGTGAGGATTCTTGGAAGTGTAATCTTTTATTTGAAGTTTAGCAGATAGCACATTAAAAAAAAACTTCTCTTCCTATTTTTTTTTCTGATTCACAGGCAAAGTTTTATATTTTTAATTCTTATATTACTTTAAAGTATTTGCATATGTTAAAATTTCCCCTACATCCAGGATTAAGTTAAAAATCAAATAAAAGCAGATACATGTGACAAAAATGTAGCTGTTCAGAAGTTCAAGCTGTAGAGTCCAGCTGCCTGTGTTCGTATCCTGGCTCCATCCTTCATCAGCTGGGCAATGTTTGGCAAGTTACTGACCCTCTCTGTGCTTCTGCAAGATGAGGTTAGGGAATAGAACTCACTGACAGAACTGTGAGGATTAATACATGGAAAGCATTTAAAACAATTTTGGGGACATAGCAAACGCTCAACAAATGTTTATTATTATTATTATTATTATTATTAAAAGGTATAAATACATTTAAATCTTAGTAAATATAGTCAAATCCAGTCTCACAGGGACACTTTCATTTGAGTAAAGAGGATGCATTGCCTATGGGGAAAATAACAAGGGCTGAATTAATCATTACCAACAGCAAATGATATTTCAATACCGACACTTAGCAGCTAACAACAGATGGAGGACGATGGTTCTGTCATGACTTCTCCCATTTTGTTGGTAATTTTTCTCACTGTTATAGGTACTTCATGACACTCTTAGGTCCTGTATCTTGAAAGAATCTTTTCTCTTCCTATTTTCAGCATCTTATCTTTCATGAACTTTGCATCCTTTTGGGGTCTGGGCCGTCTTCTCCTCACTCTTAGCTCCTTTAGGGCCACGCCTTCTCTTGCACACCTTCTAGAAACATCTCGAGTGTGCACCACTGCTCCCTTCCCCACATTCTGCTTGTAGTTGTGGATGCAGCAGAGACAGCACTGTTGGCTGGAGCTTGGGAACAAGGAGCTGTAGGTGCTCAGCTAAGAGACTGAGGCCGGGAGTGGGTCTGACTTGCTCCCGGTCACTACCAGTGTTTCAGCCCCAAATATCACTACTAAATACAACAAATGAATGCAGTGAAGGGGTGGATTAGCCACGTGGGAAGCTGGGACTGGTCAAGCACTGGTCTATTTTCTGAATTCTGATTCCGGGATTCCTACATCAGGTCCCTCAGCCCTTTGGCTGAGAGTTACTTGAGTCCTGGATTTTAGTTCTTGCATTCTCACACCATTGCTTATTGGCAAACACCTGGCAGCTGATGGCAACCACAGAAAAAAGAAGAAATCACGGGGATGGTACATTGCCACAAACCCTGAGGGAGGCTCTGCTTGTCCATCTCCAACTTCTCAGTTAATCCCAGCCCTGCTGTTGGCTATGTCACATTTGTCTTTATAAGAGTAGTACCTCGGTAAGGGAATACTATTTATTCTTTATTCGATGAATTTCATAAATGCAAGAATTTTTATCTCTTAACAATTTTTACATTCCATCTACAAGCAGATTTCGGATACTAACAGTATTCAACTACATACCACAATATGAAAAATCATATTTTAATTTGATAAGGACCCTTCCAACCTGAACAGACATAATGTCACAGAGTGTGAACTGAAGACCATTTGTGAAAACACCAAAGTGTCTATAGAGACAGTGCTTAGAGGTTTCATTGTTTTTATCCCCAAAGTTTAGAGAAACATGGTCAAATCTCATTTAAGCTCAGTGTTATCCAGTGCAATGACATGAGCGTCATACATACAATAAATGGAATTCTGCCTTCCGTGGGGACAGGAAGAATCCCTCCTAAGATGAGTTTAGAAAGAGAAGTAGACCACACAATCTTAACCAAAGCCAGCTCCCAAAGACTGGAAGTTGATCTGCCCCTGTAAACCAACTGTATATTGAAGTATAAATATCCCCAAGTGGTGAACACATGTCCAGCAGTTTTCATGTGCTTTTCCTTAAAAAAAGTACTGTGGGAGCTTTAACACCCAAAGCAAACAAAAAAAAACCCACTTAAACTGCAGTGATATCGTGAGAATAAAGCTACATCTGGATGCATCAATACTGTGCCAGGAAAGGTGATCAAACTGATATTAACAGAGCCCAATATTTTCAAAGTACCTGTCCTTTGTAAATGTAACATTTTGAGTAGGTGTATGGGTGAAGATGGACTTCCAATGACAGTTCCATCAAGATAAGCAAGGAAGAAACCAATTTTACGGTAGCTTGTAATTAGTGAATTAAAACTTAAATCGGAATATGGAGATACAGAAGTACATTTAAAAGATTTTTAGCTTTTGAGAAAGGAAATCCACTGCAATTAAAAGTCAAACGTTCTCTTCAACTGACAGCAATAATTCCTCTCAGTTTTCTATGTGAGACTATGATCATGTCACATCAGATTATTCAGTGAGTTAATAAAAACAAATTCTTCCGAAACTGCATATTATTTAAGCAAACCAAATGAAAAGCAGTCACTTCAGTCTGAATTTGCTGGTTCCCAGTGACAATGGAGACTTCTAGAAGGCCTGCTCTGCTGCAGGCCAGGGGAGCCAGTGGCTTCAGTAACTCTCCTTCATGAATGCCTGGCCTCTTCCTCCTTCAACAGGATGAAAATGATCTCTGCAGAGGTCAGTGCTTAGTTACCTCTGTTAGTCAGAGCTTCTTTGAACCCTCCCATGTCTCACCCACATGCCCAGAGGTAGCTGAGGTCAACACTTCCCTTACTCTCTAGATGTACCTCCATCTTATAGGTGATGGACCCTGCACCAGAGTTTCCATCTACAACTTCAGGCTCAAAGCAATGCAAAGCTACTAGCTGATCCTTGCTGTGGAAACCACGACTTTCCTTCTTACTTTGTGCTATATAAGGAAGTTGCCAAAAATGTTTTTGCTTATTGGTCAAGGGTCTTGCTGGAATTAAATTACTTAAGAATGTGTCTATTGCATTTAGAAGAAGTATAGTGTTTATATTAACGTTTTAAAGTTTGGTTCCTCCACGAACATCATTTACAGGAGTGTAACTAGGTGATAATGAGTCTGATGAAAGATTCTGTATTCACAGTAGCTTTCGAGGAAAATGTTAGTGTAGTTAGTCTCCCCCCAGTACCAGCTGCGGGACAATATGAGGTATGACTGTCAAGGTCTAGTTCTGTATGCCTTAAAGAGTAGGTAAAAAAAAAGTTGCTCCATGAAATTTTCCCACTTGAGATCTTAGTGTAAGGACTACATGTTGCTTAAGATCTGATTGGAGGAAACCAGATTAGGAAACGGTTGTGGGAAAATAAAACTAAGTATTTGTACTTATATACTTTGCCAGAAATTCTGATTAAAATCATAATGGCTAGGAGAGGAGGATCGTGGGTCTGGTGATACGTTCTGTCCTGTATCCCACGTGCCCCCAAGGTGGGCTGTTTATCCTGTGGGAGTGTGGGAACGTAAGTCCCGGCATCTGCAGTATCTAGTTCTCTCTCTTCTCCATGAACAAAGTCACCTCCTAACACACTCCCTTTTACCTCTTACTCATTTTCGTTCCACTTGGCATGTCTTTCTGTCCCTTCTCCAACCCTCACTCTGTCCTCTGGCATCTCTCTGTTCCCCATAATGGGCAGAATCTATATATCAGAAATACACAATTTTCACCTCTTCCTTTAAATTTGTAACATGGCTTGGCTTTGTCTTCCCCCAGAGACACGCTACTTCCCATGCATGATCCTGTGGAGGTCAAATCCAAGAGCGCAGGGGTCAAGCTGAAAGACAAGAAATGAAACGTCACCATGGTCCCCAGGGAATATTTTCAGATCAATTCAATAAATGCTTGTTGCGTACTTATTATATCCCAGATACTAGGTGCTCTGTGGAGTAGGCAGGGAGAGTGGATACAGAAATATAAAGAATAGAGTTCCAGCCACGAGGAGGTTGGTGAAGGAAAGCCACATGCACACAAGTCACTACATGGGATGGAATGCAGGAAAGGAAAGGAGATGTGAAATGCAGTATAGTCGCTGCATTGTTTGGATGGAGAGGTGCTGCGAAGCTTGAGATCAGAGTGGGCATGTCTGATGGGCACTGGAACCCACCTGGGATTGGTTGGGGAAGCTCTCCAGAGGCCCAGGGACTGGGAATTAGAAGCCAGCAGGATGAGAAATGGCTCATCAGGGGTGGTGACTGAGTCACTGCTTTCCTATGTCTGGGAGGGGAGGGGAGATGTGACCAGTGTGTCCGGTGGGGGTGATTCTGGTGGGCCAAGATAGAGTTTATGGTCTCAATATGAGCCATCAAAGGGTGTTCCAAATATTTTATTTTCTGAGAAGATTTAGAAACTGCATGGAAGCATAAAGAAGAAAAATATTGCTCATAACTTTCCTATCTACAGGGAAACTGCTACTGATATTAGAGGTGTTTCCTGCTCATTTCTTCTCCATGACTTTAAGAAAAACAATTAATGTCTAATTATATAAATGTTCTGAGTTATTTTTATTAAACTTTGTATAAATTCCCTTGTGTTTATTCTTTAAATTCAATCAATATAATTTTAATGGCTTTATGATATCCCCCATTTACCTACATTTCCCCTCTTGCAGAGTGACCTGGTGATACAGCAATGCCTTTCAGCATTGAACTTGATTAAAGGGAGTGTACATTGTCTAACCCTTGTTTTCACAAGACATTATAATTAAACCATGTTACTCCTTTTCATTATTAGAAATCCATGCCATTTGATAAAACTTATGGTAGCTCAGGGTCACTGATGCCTCCGAGATCACAGTCAGCTTCCCAGAGGATGTCAAAACCTGCTTGTATCCTTTCTCTCCCTTTTCCTGGCCCTCTCAGCATGGGCTCTTAGATTCCTTCTTCTTCAGTGATTCAGGGGCCGTTCTACAGACTTCTTTCTATCTGAGGTTTCTAAGTCTGCCCTCGGCCTTGGCTCCCATGCCTCTTGCCAAGCACATGCCCCTCTCCTTGGGGGTCTCTGGAGGGGCCTCACTTGGACAACATACATTGCTCCCTCCACTTGCCACAGTCTTCATGGCCAAAAGCTCACAGCTGCCCAGCTGATGCTCTGATGAAGAAACCTATCAATCTTCAGCCAGCTGGTCATCCTCCACCTAGCAAAACTGCACATAACCCTTCTTCCTCTTCCAAGGTGACTCTCTCCAGCAGCTTATCCTGCTGCTGGAAACAAGTAGCTGTCTGGCTTTACGCTGCCTGGGGAGAGCTACTGAAGAGTGCCCGGCCTTCAGGTGTGGAGATCCGGCATGGCCTTCTTTCTCCCTGTTCAGTTATCTTTTGAATTCATTACTAATAATGATGACATCCCATCCTTTATTTACTTCTAATTGGCTCATACCATGGCAGTTATTTCAGGTCTTTTACTCTCAACTCCAACTGCCCCTGCCTAACTCACTCTGAGAAGCTTAGCTTTCCTCCTATTAAGAAGATCGAAAATACTTAGATCTCTTTGTATTTGTGTTCATCCTTTAATATATTCCTGGATCAATGTTACTCTCCTACTTTAGAATGCTACATTAAATACAAAATTACCAAGGAGGGAAAAAAAGATGGCAGGGTAGGAAGGCAAGGGGGAAACCTCTTCCCCCCCACACACCAAGAAAGCAACTACAGCAAATGAGATTAGCCTTGAGATGACCGGAAGACTGCAGGACACACTGCCTACACTTGCTGAAGAAGACTACAAAGAAAAGGGCAAAGGGGCAGAGCCATGATCAGTCAGGACCCTAGCCCTTCTTCCATCAGAGCCCACAGGTGGGAGGAAGAGGTATGGAGTGGGGAGGAAATAGGTGCTCAGGAACTCTGCACAGCTGGCCTTGGAGATCTGCTCTGGGAACAGGAGTCCACACTGCACTGGGATGTGGTGATTAGTGGGACTGCAGGCCAGAGACAGCTGGAGCACTCTGGGAGACTGAGACTCCTGACACCTGGGGTAGGGAACAGGCATGCCCCCGTGGTCTTGCTGAGACCCAAAACTGAGGTGGCAGCTTGAAAGATTTTCCAGCAGTGGGAGGAGTGCCAGAGGTACTAAGGTTGACGGAGCTCTCTGCAGGACAGAGTACAGGGGGGTGACACTTCCCTCTGCAGGACAGAATACAGGGGGGTGACACTTCCCTCTGCAGGACAGAGTACAGGGGGGTGACACTTCCCTCTGCAGGACAGAGTACAGGGGGGTGACACTTCCTTCTGCAGGACAGAGTACAGGGGGGTGACACTTCCCTCTGCAGGACAGAGTACAGGGGGATGACACTTCCCCAGTCCTCCCTTAGCTCAACAAGTTGGGCACTTGTGGGAGTACCAAACACTCCTTCCCCCGTGCTGGAAGTTCAGCCTGATGTGCTTCCCTGAACACCTGCCCACCTACCTACTCAGCCCGACATCAGATTTGCTGTCTAGCAGACAGAGGGAGGCTTTCTCAGCTTTCTTGGCCCTATCTCAGCCCAACTAGGGAGGCACCTATGGGAGCCACCTCCAAGCCTCCTCCTTCCTCATGGACAACCTAGCCTGGTGTTGTGCCCCTTGACCACATGACTGTGCAACTCACTGCTATGTGTCCACCCCAGAGTTCTGTGACTGCCCCACTCCCACTTCCTTAACCCAGCACCCCTGACACCCTTTCAGAGCAGGCAGAGGGTGGCCTCACTCACAATGATTCCAGCAGAAGTGCTGCTGCTCTGCTCCCAAAGGGCTGGCTGAGGCAAACTGCCCTCCACCAGCAGACTGAGATAGATCACTGCCTGCAGACACACAGAAAGGAAGTCCCACCCATGGTCTACCACCAGCAACGGAGGCTCCACTGCAAAGGAGAACCAGGCACTGAAGAATAAAGAGTCTTGAGCTTCTGGGCACCAAAGTATGGCTTCTTCATAAAGCTATTACTCTCTACACCAGGAAAAGCCACCTAATACAAAATAAGAAACACAGAAACTCTGACAAAATGAGAAATATGTCCCAAGCAAAACTACAGGATAAAACACCAGAGAAAGGGTTAAATGAAATGGAGATCACCAATTTTCCTGACAAAGATTTCAAAATAACAGTTATAAATA
Source organism: Smutsia gigantea (assembly GCA_032199065.1). NCBI lineage: Eukaryota > Metazoa > Chordata > Mammalia > Pholidota > Manidae > Smutsia > Smutsia gigantea. Next base: position 13,182 of record JAVSCE010021965.1, on the reverse strand, counting down.
TGCTCAGTGATCTGCAGAAAGGTATTGACAATCTCAGGGAGGACTTCAACAAAGAGATAGAAGAGTTGAAAAAGACAGTTGGAGCTGAAGAATACAGTAACTGAAATGAAAAATAAAATGGAGGGAATGAATAATAGATTGCTGCCAGTAGGGGAGACAAACAATGAGATGGAAAGTAGAAAACAGGAAAACAATGAAGCTGAGGAACAGAGAGAAAAAAGAATCTCTAGGAATGAAAAAATTCTAAGAGAATTGTGTGATGACTCCAAATGAAACCATATTCGCATAATAGGAGTACCAGAAGAAGAAGAGAGACAAAGGGATAGAAAGTCTCCTTGAAGAAACAATTACTGAAAACTTCCCAAATCTGGGGAAATAAGACACCCAGGTCATAGAAGTACAGTGAGCCCCTGAAAAAAGGAACCCTAGGAAGACAACATCAAGACATAATTAAATGAAAAAGATTAAAGATTAGGAGAGAGTATTGAAAGCAGCCAGAGAGGAAAAAAAGATTACTTATAAGGGAAATCCCAACAGGCTATAGCAGAAACTTTACAGGCCATAAGGAAGTGGCTTAAAATATTTAGTGTATCGAAACAAAAGGACCTCAACCAAGAATCCTCTACCCAGCAAGATTATCATTAAAATTTGAAGCAGATATTAAAAAACGCCCAGATAAATTAAAGCTGAAGGTATTTATAACCACTAAACCATCATTACACGATATGTTAAAGTGATTTCTGCAGATAGAAAAGTTTTTAAGCCTAAATTGTTTTCACCAGTGAAAATGAACCCACAGTAAATGTAGTAGACTACTTATCAAGCAAGTACAAAATCAAAACAAAACTTATAAAACTAACTATACACAAAATCAGTCAAGTGATACACAAAATATGCCTTTATATCTAAAACATAAAATGAGGAAGAAGAAGAGAATAGAAGTACTTTTAGACTGTGTTTGAAATAGAGCAATCATCACCTTAATATAGACTGTTATATAGTAAGGAAACTATCTTTGAACCGTATGGTAACTGCAAACCTAAAGCCTATAATAGATACACAAAATATTAAAACAGAGGAATCTAATCACAACACTAAAGAAAACCATCAAATAAGAGCAGAGTATTATAAGACAGGAAGAAAAGAACAGAGAGGAAATATAAAAAACAACCAGAAAACAAATAATAAAATGGCAATAAGTACATAACTATCAAAAATCACCTTTAATGTAAATGGACTGAATTCACTAATGAAAAGACTAGGGTGGCAGAATGTATAAAGAAACAAGACCTGAGGATTACAGATGGCGGCATGAGAGGTGAGACAGAGGCTTCCTCCTAAAACTGCATATAATATGAAAATATAACTAATAGAACTAATCCTGAAAGAGCAACAGGAAAGAGGACTGTGACAAACTGCATAGACCTGGAGAAAAGAATAAACCTCACGGAACAGGGTAGCGTACCAAAGCCATGGCCGGGTGGGACCCAAACCATTCCCCCACCGCAGTTCCCCAGGTGAAGGAAGAGAAACAGAGCAGGGAGGGAGTGGAGGCCTGTGACTGCTGAATACCTAACTCCGGAGATCTGATCTGGGAGCACAAACCTACATTTCATGGTGTCTTCATGGTACTCTCGTGATTAGGGGGTTAGAAAGTTAAGACAGGTAGAATACTTGTAGTGACTGAGATTCCAGCTGCTTGTGGAAAGTAGGGATCCAAATACGGTTCCTCTGGGACAAAAGAAAGGCGGGCAGTCTGAGAGACTTCCTAACAGCAAGAGGGCAACTAAAGGGGCAAGGATTGCACAGAGCTTATTGCTCAGGACAAAGGACACATAGACAAAATTGTCCAGGTGCACTCTACCCAGCAGGTTGGGAGCTTTCACAATCTTCAGGAGCTCCAGCTCCCTGGCTGGCTACACAGATACAAGGACCCCCTCCATGATAAGCAGTCTACTGCACCTTTCTCCCAGCCAGGCCCACCTGGCTTGCAAACTGGCAAACCCTATCCTGGCGTTAGGCTGGCAAGAGGGAAGCCCTGTCTACAGCAACTACAAAGGCAAAGCACAGAGGCTTATAACTGTGTGTTTGGCCCACTGGTTCTGACAGTGGAGACAGGCACAGCAGCCAGGAAGCAGGAAACAGCTCTTTCCTCCCCCCAGGCACCAATACCACTCCCCTACCACTCCTGACATAGCTTCAGGGGCTGAGCAGCTCCAGAGAGTAGAGCTTCTGGGCACTGGAGGGTGCCATATACAAATATGAAACTCCAAAGGAACCTGGTTCAAAGTAAAATTATGAATATGAATACAACCCCTGAGAAACATTCAAATGAAATCAACCTCATGAATCTGCCTGACAGGGATTTAAAATAAAAATCATTAATGTGCTCACGGAGGTACAGAAAATTTTCAAGAACTCAGGGAGGAATTTCAGTAGGAGATCCAATTATTATGGAACACAGTATCAGAAATTAAACATACAATGGAAAGTTTTAAAAGCAGATGAGATATGGTGGAGATGAAAAAAGAAATAGAAATTAGAGAGAGGAATACAAAGAAGCTGAGGCACAGAGAGAAAAAGGATCTCTAAGAATGAAAGAATATTGAGAGAACCGTGTGACCAATCCAAACGGAACAATATTCGCATTATAGGGGTACCAGAAGAAGAAGAGAGAGAAAAAGGGATAGAAAGTATCTTTGAGGAGGTGATTGCTGAAAACTTCCCCAATCTGCGGGAGGAGATAGTCTCTCAGGCAATGGAGATGCACAGATATCCCAACACAAGCGACCCAAGGAAGACAACACCAAGACATATAGCAATTAAAATGGCAAAGATCAAGGATAAGGAAAGACTATTAAAAGCAGCCAGAGAGAGAAATAAGATCACATACAAAGGAAAGCCCACCAGGCTATCATCAGACTTCTCAGCAGAAATCTTATAGGCCAGAAGGGAATGACATGATGTATTTAATGCAATGAAGCAGAAGGGCCTTCAGCCAAGATTACTTATCTGGCAAGATTATCATTTAAATTTGAAGGAGGGATTAAATAATTTCCAGATAAGCAAAAGCTGAGAGAATTTACCTCCCACAAACCATCTCTACAGTGCATTTCAGAGGGACTGCTATAGATGGAAGTGTTCCTAAGGTTTAATAGCTGTCACCAGAGGTAATAAAACCACAGTAAAGAAAATAGAACAGTTAATTACTAAGCAATTGCAAAATTAAATCAACTATACCCAAAGTAAATCAAGGGATAGACAAAGAGTGCACAATATGATACCTAATATATAAAGAATGGAGGAGGAAGAAAAAGGAGGAGAAAAAAAGAACCTTTACACTGTGTTTGTAATAGCATATTAAGTGAGTTAAGTTAGACTCTTAGATAGTTAGGAAGTTAACCTTGAAACTTTGGTAACCACGAATCTAAAGCCTGCAATGCCAATAAGTACATACCTACCAATAATCACCCTAAAAGTAAATGGTCTGAATGCACCAATCAAAAGACATAGAGTCATTGAATGGATAAAAAAACAAGACCCATCTATAGGCTACCGAAAAGAGACTCACTTTAAATTCAAAGACATCCAGAGACTAAAAGTGAAGGGATGGAAAAAGATATTTCATGCAACTAATAGGGAGAAAAAAGCAGGAGTTACAGTACTTGTATCAGACAAAATAGACTTCAAAACAAGGAAAGTCACAAGAGACAAAGAAGTACATTACATAATGATAAAGGGGGTAAATCCAACAAGAAGATATAACCATTATAAATATCTATGCACCCAACATAGGAGCACCTACATATGTGAAACAAATACTAACAGAATTAAAAGGGGAAATAGAATGCACTGCATTCATTCTAGGAGACCTCAACACTCCACTCACTTCAAAGGACAGATCAACCAGACGGAAAATAAGTAAGGAGACAGAAGCACTGAACAACACATTAGAACAGATGGACGTAACAGACATCTACACCCAAAAGCAGCAGAATACACATTCTTCTCAAGTGCACATGGAACATTTTCATGAATAGATCAAAAAGAGCCTTGGTAAATTAAAAAAGATTGAAATTGTACCAACCAGTTTCTCAGACCACAAAAGTATGAAACTAGAAATAAATTATGCAAAGAAAATGAAAAATCCCACAAACATATGGAGGCTTCACCACATGCTCCTAAATAACCAATGGATCAATGACCAAATAAAAACAGAGATCAAGCAATATATGGAGAAATATGACAACAACATTCAACACCGCAAAATCTGTGGGATGCAGCAAAGGCCATGCTAAGAGGAAAGTATATTGTAATACAGGCCCACCTCAGGAAAGAAGAACAATCCCAAATGAACAGTCTAAACTCACAATTAATGAAACTAGAAAAAGAAGAACAAATGAGACCCAAAGTCAGTAGAAGGAGGGACATAATAAAGATTAGAGCATAAATAAATAAAATCGAGAAGAATACAATAGAAAGAATCAATAAAAGCAGGAACTGGTTCATCAAGAAAAAAAACAAATAGATAAACCCCTAGCCAGACTTATCAAGAAAAAAAGAGTCAACTCACATAAACAGAATCAGAAATGAGAAAGGAAAAATCACTATGGACACCACAGAAATACAAAGAATTATTAGAGAATACTATGAAAAATTATATGGTAACAAACTGGATAACCTAGAAGAAGAGGACAGCTTTCTAGAAAAATACAACCTTCCAAGGCTGACCGAGAAAGAAACAGAAAATCTGAACAGACCAATTACCAGCCACGAAATTGAGTTGGTACTCAAAAAACTAGCTAAGAACAAAACACATGCCCCAAATGGTTTCACTGTTGAGTTTTATTAAACATTTAGTGAAGACCTAGTACCTATCCTCCTTAAAGTTTTCCAAAGAGTAGAAGTGGGAATACTTCCAAACTTATTCTATGAGGCCAGCATCACTCTAATACCAAAACCAGACCAAGATATCACAAAAAAATAAAATTACAGACCAATATACCTGATGAACATTGATGCAAAAATACTCAACAAAGTATTAGCAAACCGAATTCAAAAATACATCAAAAAGATCATCCATCATGATCAAGTAGCATTTATTCCAGGGATGCAAGGATGGTACAACATTCGAAAATCCATCAATATCATCCACCACATCAACAAAAAGAAGGACAAAAACCACATGATTGTCTTCATAGATGCTGAAAAAGCATTTGACAAAATTCAACATCCATTCATGGAAAAAAATCTCAACAAAATGGGTAAAGAGGGAAAGTAGCTCAACCTAATATAAGCCATATATGACAAACCCACAGCCAACATTATACTTAACAGTGAGAAGCTGAAAGCTTTTCCTTTAAGATTGGGAACAAGACAAGGATGCCCACTCTCCCCACTTCTTTTCAACATAGTACTGGAGGTCCTAGCCATGGCAGTCAGACAACACAAAGAAATAAAAGGCATCCAGACTGGCAAGGAAGCAGTTAAACTGTCCATGTTTGCAGATGACATTATATTGCACATAAAAATCCCTAAAGAATCCACTCCAAAACTACTACATCTAATATCTGAATTCAGCAAAGTTGCAGGATAAAAAATTAATATGCAGTAATCTGTGGTATTCCTATATACTAACAATGAACTAGCAAAAAGAGAAATCAGTAAAACAATTCCATTCACAATTGCATCAAAAAGTAAAATACCTAGGAATAAACCTCACCAAGGAAGTGAAAGATGTGTACTCTGAAAAGTACAAGACACTCATGAGAGAAATTAAAGAAGATACCAACAAATGGAAACACATCCCATGCTCATGGATAGGAAGAATTAATATTGTCAAAATGGCCATCCTGCCTAAAGCAATCTACAGATTTAATGCAATTCCTATCAAAATACCAACAGCATTCTTCAATGAACTAGAGAAAATCGATCTAAAATTCATATGGAACCACAAAAGACCTTGAATAGCTAAAGAAGTCCTGGGAAGGAAGAATAAAGCTGGGGGGATTATGCTCCCCAACTTCAAGCTCTACTACAAAGCCACAGTAAACAAGACAACTTGGTACTGGCACAAGAACAGACCCATAAACCAATGGAACAGACTAGAGAGCCCTGATATAAACCCAACCATATATGGTCAATTCATATATGATAAAGAAGCCATGGACATACAATGGGGAAATGACAGCCTCTTCAACAACTGTTGTTGGCAAAACTGAACAGCTACATGCAGGAGAATGAAACTGGATTATTGTTTAACCCCATACACAAAAGTAAACTCGAAATGGATCAAAGACCTGAATGTAAGTCATGAAATCGTAAAACTCTTAGAAGACAACAGAGGCAAAAATCTCCTGAATAGAAGCATGAGCAACTTCTTCCTGAATGCAACTCCTTGAGCCAGCGAAACAAAAGCAAAAATGAACATATGGGACTACATAAAAGTAAAAAGCTTCTGTATGGCAAAGGACACCATCAGCAGAACAAAAAGGCATCCTACAGTATGGGAGAATATATTTGTAAGTGACATATCCGACAAGGGGTTAACATCCAAAATATATAAAGAACTGACACGCCTCAACACCCAAAAAGAAAATTACCTGATTAAAAAATGGGCAGAGGATATGAAGAGACAATTCTCCAAAGAAGAAATTCTCATGGCCAACAGACACATGAAAAGATGCTCCACATCACTAATCATCAGGGAAATGAAAATTCAAACCACAATGAGATATCACCTCACACCAGTAAGGATGGCCAGCATCGAAAAGACTAAGAACAAGAAATGCTGGTGAGGATGCGGGGAAAGGGGAACCTCCTTTACTGCTGGTGGGAATGTCAGCTAATTCAACCATTAAGGAAAGCAATATGGAGATTCCTCAGAAAACTAAAAATAGAAACACCATATGACCCTGGAATCCCATTCCTTGGAATTTACCCAAAGAATACAACTTCTGATATTCAAAAAGACATATGCTGCACCCCTATGTTTATCGCCGCACTATTTACAATAGCCAAGAAATGGAAGCAACCTAAGTGTCCATCAGTAGATGAATGGATAAAGAAGAGGTGGTACATTTACACAATGGAATACTATTCAGCCTTAAGAAAGAAACAAATCCTACCATTTGCAACAACATGGATGGAGCTGGAGGATTTTATGTTCAATGAAATAAGCCAGGCAGAGAAAGACAAGTGCCAAATGATTTCCCTCATTTGTGGTATATAACAATGAAGCAAAACTGAAGGAACAAATAGCAGCAGACTCACAGACGTCTAGAAGGGACTAGTGGTTTCCAAAGGGGAGGGATGTGGGAGGGCGGGTGAGGAGGGTGCGAGAAGGGGATTGAGGGATATTATGTTTAGTGCACATGATGTGGGGGATCATGGGGAAAACAGTGTATGTAGCACAGAGAAGGCAAACAGTGAATATATGGCATCTTACTACACTGATGGACAGTGACTGCATTGGGGTATGGGTGTGGACTTGATAATATGGATGAAAGTAGTAACCACATTGTTTTTTCATTTGAAACCTTCATAAGAGTGTATATCAATAACACCTTAAAAAATTTTAGAAAAAAGAAACAAGACCCTCCTAAATGCTGCCTACAAGAGACTCATTTTAGACTCAAGACTTACATAGACTGAAAGTGAAGGGATGGAAAAAGATATTTCATGGAAATAATAGGGAGAAAGAAACAGGAGTAACAGTACTTATATTAGACAAAATAGACCTAAAACAAAGAAAGTAACAAGAGAAAAAGAAGGACATCACATAATGATAAAGAGATCAGCCCAACAAGAGGATATAATCATTGTAAATATCTATGCACCCAACAAAGGAGCACCTAAATATGTAAAACAAATACTAACAGAATTAAAGGTAAAATATACTGCAACTCATTCATTTTAGGAGACTTTAACACATCACTCATGTCAATAGACATATCAACCAGACAGAAAATAAGTAAGGAAGCAGAAGCACTGAACAATACATTAGATCAGATGTACTTAACAGATATCTTCAGAACATTCCACCCAAAATCAGCAGGATACACATTTTTCTCAAGTGTTCATGGAATGTTCTCCAGAATAAATCACATACTGGGGCCACAAAAAGAGCCTCAATGAATTAAAAAATTTTGAAATTGTATCAAGCAACTTCTCAGATCACAATGGTATGAAACTAGAAATAAATTACACAAAGGAAACAAAAAGCCCACAAACATATGGAGGCTAAGCAACATGCTTCTAGGTAATCAATTGATCAATGAACAAATCAAAACAGAAATAAGCAATACATGGAGACAAATGAAAACAAAAATACAAACAATCCAAACTTTGTGGGATGCTGCAAAAGTGGTTTTAAAAAGGAAGTACATAGCAATACAGGCCAACCTCAGGAAACAAGACAATCCCAAATAAGTAGCCTAAACTCACAATGAAAGAAAATAGTAAAAGAAGAACAAATGAAACCTAAAGCTAGTAGCAGGAGGGACATAAGAAAGATCAGAACAGAAATAAATAAGATAGAGAAGAATAAAACAGTAGAAAAAAATCAATGACACCAAGAGATGGTTCTTTGAAAAAAATAAACAAAATAGACAAACCCCTAGTCAGACTTGTGAAGAACAAAAAAGGAAGTACACAAATAAACAAAATCAGAAACAGAGAAGGAATAGTAACAATTCATATCACAGAAATACAAAGTATTGTTAGAGAATTCTATGAAAAATTACATGCCAATAAATGGACAACCTAGAAGAAATGGAAAAATACCTAGAAAAATACAACCTTTCAAGATTGACCCAGGAAGACACAGAAAATCTGAACAGACCAATTACCAGTAATGAGATTGAACTGGTAATCAAAAAACTCCTAACAAAGAAAAGTCCAAACCAGATGGCTTCACAGATAAATTCTACCAAACATTTAAAGAAGAGTTAATACCCATCCTTCTTAAAGTATTATAAAAAGTAGAAGAGTAGAGATTACTTCCAAACATATTCTATGAGGCCAGCATCACTCTAATACCAAAACCAGACAAAGACACTACAAAAAAGAATATTATTGACTAATATCCCTGATGAAAATAGATGCAAAAATCCTCAACAAAATATTAGTAAACCAAATTAAAAAATACATAAAAAAGATCACACATCATGATCAAGTAGAATTTATTCCAGGGATGCAAGAATGGTACAATATTTGAAAATCCATCAACATCATACACCACATCAACAAAAAGAAGGACAAAAACCACATGATCATCTCCATAGATGCTGAAAAAGCATTTGACAAAATTCAACATCCATTCATGATAAAAACTATCAACAAAATGGGTATAGAGGGCAAGTACCTCAACATAATAAAGGCCATATATGACAAACCCCGAGCTAACATCATACTCAATGGTGAAAAGCTGAAAGTTTATCCTCTAAGATAAGGAACAAGACAAAGATGTCCACTCTTATCACTTTTATTCAACATAGTATTGGGGGACCTAGCCATGGCAATCAGAGAAGATAAGAATAAAAGCATCCAAGTTGGTAAAGAAGAAGTTAAACTGTTGCTATTTGCAGATCACATGATATTATAAGTAGAAAACCCTAAAAACTCTGCCAAAAAACTATTAGAACTATTAAGTGGATTCAGCACATTTATAGGATACAAAGTTAATATACAGAAATCTGTTGCATTCCTATATACTACAACGAACTAGCAGAAAAGAAAATCAGGAAAATAATTCCATTTACAATTGCATCAAGAAGAACAAAATATCTAGGAATAAACCTAACAAAGTAGGTGAAATACCTGTACTCTGAAAACTATAAAACACTCATGAGAGAAATTAAAGAAAACACAAATAAATGTAAATCTATCCCATGCTTATGGATAGCAAGACTTAATATTGTCAAAACGGCCACCCTTTCCAAAGCAATTTACAGAGTCAATGAAATCCCTATCAAAATACCAACAACATTTTTCAATGGACTAGAACGATTAATCTTAAAATTTGTATGGAACAACAAAAGACCCCAATAGCCAAAACAATCTTGACAAAGAAGAACAAAAATTAGGGTATTACACTTCCTGCCTTCAAGTTATACTACAAAGCTACACTAATCAAAGCAGTGTGGTACTGGCACAAGAATAGACCCATATATCAATGGAACATAATAGAAAGCCCAGATATAAACCCATCCATATGTGGTCAATTGATGTAAGATAAAGGAGCCATGAATATAAAATGGGAAAAGGCAGTCTCTTCAATAACTGGTGTTGGGAAAATTGGAGAGCTACATATAAGAGAATGAAACTGGATTAATGTCTAACTTCATATACAAAAGTAAAATTGAAATGGATCAAAGACCTAAATGTAAGACATGAAACCATAAAACTCTTAGAAGAAAACATAGGCAAATCTCTTGAAGATGAGTATGAGGAGTTTTTTTATTGGACGTATCTCCACGGGCAAGGGAAACAAAATAAAAAATGAATTAGTGGAACTACATTAAACTAAAAAGCTTCTGTATAGCAAAGGACACCATCAACAGAACAAAAAGGCAACCTACAGTATGCAAGAATATATTCATCAATGATTTACCCAATAAGGGGTTAATATCCAAAATATATAAAGAGTTCATATGACTCAACACACCAGGAAAACTAATAACCCATTTAAAAAATGGGCAGAGGACCTGAACACACATTTCTTCAAAGAAGACACACATGTGGCCAACAAGCACATGAAAAGATACTCCACATTGCTAATCATCAGGGAAATGCAAATTAAAACCACACTGAGATATCACCTCACACCAGTTAGGATGGCCAACATCCAAAAGCAAGGAACAACAAATGCTGGTGAGGATGTAGAGAAAGGGGAACCCTAGTACACTGTTGGTGGGAATGTAAATTAGTTCAACCATTGTGGAAAGCAATATGGAGGTTCCTCAAAAAACTAAAAATAGAAATACCATCTGATGCACTTCTAGGAATTTACCCAAGGAAAACAAAATCCCCGATTCAAAAAGATAAATGCACCCCTATGTTTATTACCATATTATTTACAATAGCCAAGATCTGGAAGCAACCTAAGTGTACATCAATAGATGAATGGATTAAAAAAAAAGGTGGTACATATACACAATGGAATATTATTCAGCCATTATAGAAAGGAAATCCTGCCATTTGCAATAACATGCATGGACCTTTCACATTAAGCTAAGTGAAATAAGCCAGGTACAGAAAAACAATACCATATGATTTCACTTATTTGTGGAATATATTAAAAAACAAAACAAGATGAACAAAATAGCAGTAGACTCATAGACACCAAGAAGGGACTGATGGTTATCATGGGAAGGGGTTGAGTTAACATGGGTAGGGTCAGCTGGTCATTGGAATTGTAGTACACCTTGGGTAATACAGTCAATGATTCTGTAACATCTTCCTACATTGACAGATAGTAACCACACTAGTGGGGGTGGGGATTTAATAATATGGGTAACCACTGTGTTGTATACTTGAATCCAATATATGATTGCATACCAGTGATGCTTCAGTTAAAAAAAATACAAAACTGCCAAAACATATAAAAGACAAAACAAGTGGTTTATTTTCAAAATATAAATAATGAATTGGTAAAAAAACTCTGTTCTGCTTTTAACAAAAAAAAATATCCAGTTTATTTCAGTAAGAAAACAGTTTAATTTTAATCATTATGCCAAACACTCTCATTTTGCATACTATTCATAACCTTTTAAAATCCAATTACAAAAATAAAATGTTTATTGAGAATATTTGGAAAAATATAAAAATAATATGAGGGAAAAAATACTCCATGGAACAACACCATTTATAGTGTTATGTAGGAGCTAGGTTTTCCAGGATTAAATACTGGCTGCTTATTAGCGAATGATTTTAGGCAACTTAATTCTCTTTGCTATAGTTTAATAATTATTAGAATAGGGGTTGAAATCGTATCCATCCTGTGAATTATTTTGATGAGAAATAAAATAATTCATTAAAAGTTTTATCATATTCCTTGGTACTTATGAAACCTTGTTCAGTGTTGTTTTTTATCCTTCCTACACTTTTTTGTATGCGTATTACATATCATAAACACACGTATTTACAAAACTGCGATCATATTGCATTTAACATACCATGGCCTGCTTTTTAACTTAACATCATCTTGTCAGCATTTTGAACTTTGAACACATGGTTTCTAATGGCTGAATAGCATTCTGTTCTATGGACTTACTATAATTTACTTAACTAAATCTCTGTTGTTGGTTAATTAGGCAGTGCCAATTTTTTGCTATTATAAATAGCATTGCAATGAACATCCATGTACATAATTCTTTGTTTCTCTGATAATTTCCTTGGGATAAATTCCAAGAAGTGCAATTATTAGGTCAAAGGGATCAGAACATTTGTAAGAATCTTAATGTATGTGGCCAATCTGCTCTCCAGGAAGTTTGCCTTAATTTATATACTCTGCAGAAATATGTAGGAACTTTTATTTCATCATACCTTGACCACTGATAGATAATGCACAATATCTCATTTTGGAGACTGCTAGCTCCTTAGAAATAGGAGAACTTACAGGACTTTTCATTTATCAATTTTGTTTATAGGAGTGAGTTTTGGGTGATATTAGAATAGAGCTTAAAGGCAGATCTCTTTTAGGCAATTACTCCTGGGGTGCTAAAATTAACTTGAAAGTCTTTAAAATATAAACATGAAAAATTAAATGTAGCTATCAAATATTATTTTTCAGATAAATATACTTATTTTTAAAATGTTTATATAATGTTTTTACTTGGTAATTAATCTGCAGTACTTTACACCAGCAGTTTCACCTTCCCTGTAACTTGAGGGATGCCAGAGTGTCCCCAGGAACTGAACATGAGCCATGGCTTTTAACCCCTTTCAGGGTTGAGTATCAACTCTAGGTACACATCCCTGGGTGTGCTGGAGTTTGCTCTTGGTGTTTAAAAAGGGATCAAAGGGAAGTCTTGTTTATTCATAATGCACTGCTTCCTAAGACTTCATGGTGGAGAAAAAAGTTGGAGAGAGGATTAGACCGGAGAGCTGATCTCATCAGAGATGCTGGACTTACTACATGCAGATGCCTTCGCTAATAGTTTTGAGTCCCTTTTATCACTT
>JAVSCE010021964.1:0-71410 GCA_032199065.1 Smutsia gigantea | reverse complement strand
GAGGGTTCCCCTTTCTCCGCATTCTCGCCAGCATTTAATGTTCCTTGTCTTTTGGTTGTTGAAAATTGGTACAGTTTTTTAAAGTAACATATTCGGAGTTCAGTGGAACCTCCTGAGGTGGGTGTACAGCTGAACCTTCCAAGGCAGATGGATACCTATGAGCAATATTTAATCTTAATGGCAAGACAGGTTCATGTATGACAGTTTCTGGCTTGGAAGCTATGCTTGGTGTCACACAACTTTGCTGAACTAAATGTAGTGGAGAACAATAGGGTAGATAAGCAGCTGTATTATTGTGGGGCAACATTTAAAGCATGGCTACAAACACTTTTATATATCAGTTGTGCCTAAGATGGTCCTTTAAAGTGTATCTAAATAATATAATCACTAGTTCAGTTATTTTCCAATATTACTCATTAAGTCATTCATTCCACAAATTTTGTGAACTACTGCCATGGCCAAATCTTGAGCTAGTCACTGAATGTTATCAGCAAACTTTAAATCTAGAAGTATGTCATTTTTAGAGAGATTCCCCTTTTAATGATTAACCCTTACTTCAGAACAATACCTTGACTTTGTAGGAAATTTATCTTTAGAAGCTAAATGAGTAAGTATGTGAAAAGCTAAGAACAATATCTGGCTCTAGCAAGAGGTCAATGCATATTTAGCTATAATTATTATTAAGCCCAAAATGCTTATTAAAATTTCTTAAGTTTCCATATCCATTCTCACTATATTTCTTAAAAGAGGTTAGAGATTAGTAAAAATATCAAAAATGAAGGAAAGGTAAAAATGAATTGGGAACTTACATTTCTAGCATTAAGTATAATATCAACTAAGTCTCTCTTTGAAGACAACTGGAAAAGTTGGAAAAAAAATTTTTTTAACATGTTCATAGGTATCAGAAAACTTATAAGGCAGATTCATAGAAACATACAACCTAGCAAGACTAAACCTTGAAGAACTAGAAAATCTGAATAGGCCTCTAACTAGTAAGGAGATTGAACAGTTAACAAAAGCCTCCCAAAAAAGAAAAGTCTAGACAAAATTGTCTTTAAGACAAAAAGCATTATTGGAGATAAGTGGGATATTTCATAATGAGAGAAAGTTCAACTTACCACAAAAAGAATACAATTTTATATTGATATGTATCTTATAGTATCAAAATACATAAATCAAAGATTTTCAGAACTACAAGGAAAAACAAATTAATCCATAATCATAGTCAAAAATTTTAACATACCTCCCTAAGTAACTAATAAAACAAGTAATCAATCTGCTTGTAACAGTTGTTACAAAATCAATTTGTAACAGAAAGACAATAAAAATATAGGAAATTTGAACCACACAATTAGCAAATTATCTAATTGCTTATATAAACATTGAACTCAACAACTACAGTATACACAATCATGGACTCACAAAAAATGTATCTCAAATTCAACATAATCTTAGCCATAAAGTAAAGCTCAATAATTTCCAAAGGATTGAAATCCTATGGAATGTTTATCTGACTGCAGTTTAATTAAGCTAGAAATTGATTTGAGCATACTTTAAAAATCTCCATACATTTAGAAATTAAGAAATATACTTCTAAATAACCTATAAGTCAAAAAAGAAATCATAAGTGTCATGGATTGTATGTTTGTGTTCTCCTCAAATTCATATGTTGAAATCCTAACCCCCAGTGGAATGGTATGAGGGGGTGGGGCCTTTGGGAAATTTGGGAGGTAATTAAGTTAAATGAAGTCATGAAGGTAGAGACCACATGATAGGAATAGTGTTCTTATAAGAAGAGAAAGGATCTAGAGCTTGTTGTTTCTGCCATGAGAGGATACAGCAAGAAGACAGCTATCTATAAGCCAGGAAGTGGGTTCTCACAAGACACCAGATCTGTCAGTACCTAGATCTTGGACTTCCCAGCCTCTGGAATTGTGAGAAGTAGATGTTGTTCAGGCCACTTAGCTTATGGTATTTTTGTTAGAGCTGTTTGAATTAACTAAGACAAAAAGTGAAATTTGAGTTAAATAAAAATGCAACTTATCCAGATTTGTGGAATGCAGTAAAAGCTGTGCTTTGAGGGAAATTTATAGCATTGAATGCCTATAATAGAAAGGAAGTAAGATTAAGATCAGTAATCTAAGTTTTTACCCGAGGGAACTAGAAAAAGAAAAGCAAATTAAATCCAAACTAAGCAAAAAATAGAACAGAAATGAATGCAATTGAAAACAGAATCAATAGACAAAATCAATAAAATCAATCTTTTTTTTAAAGAGCAAAAAATCAATAAATCCTTAGACAGGCTAACTAAATAAAAAGAAAAAACAAATTACAGTAATCAGAAATGCAAGGAGGGAACATCACTTCAGACCCTACAGGCAAGAAAAGGATAAAATAAGGAATACAATAAACAACCCTATGCACACAAATTTGATAGCCTAGATAAAATGGACCAATTTCAGTGGAAGACACAATTTTTCAAAAGTCACATAGGAATAAGTAGACAATCTGAATAGCCCTATATCTATAAAGAAATTGAACCAATAACCTTTCAAAACAGAAAAGTCCATACCAGATGGGTTCACTTTTGAATTCTACCAAATATTTAAGAAAGAAATTATCCAATTTTCTACAGTCTCTTCCAGAAGATAGAACCAGGAGTAGTTCCTAACTCTATGAGGCCAGGATTACCCTAATACCAAAGCCAAACAAAGACATTACAAGAAAACAACAGACCAATATCTCTCATGAATATAGATGCAAAAATCCTTAACAAAATAATACAAATGAATCCAACAATGTATAAAAAGAATTATACACCATGACCAAATGAGGCTTATTTCAGGTATGCAAGTCTGGTTAAACATTCAAAAATTAAGGTAATTCATCATATCAATAGGCTAAAGAAATTAGGAAATATTGAAAAACTGATAATGAAAATACTCCATATCAAAACTATGACACACAATTAAGGTTGTACTTACAGGCAGATATGTAGTTCTAAATGCATATTTTGGAAAAGAAGAAAGTAGAAAAAGAAATAGTAAATTATAGCCAATAAAAGCAGAAGGAAGGAAATAATAAGGATACAAGTAGAAAATAATAAAGTGGGGGAAAAATATAACAGAGAGGTTCAGCAAAACTCATAATTGATTCTTTCAGAAGACCAACAAAATTGGTGAGACTAACCAAGGAAAAAGACATGCTATAAGTAACCAGTATCTAAAATAAAAATGAGATGTCACTGCAGATCCTGCAGTGCTGACAAAGATGAAAGGGTATTACAAACAACTTCATACTAATATATTTGAAAATTCATATGGAGTGAGTAAATTCCTAGAAAAACACAACTTACTAACTGACACAAGAATAGGAAATTTTGAATAGTGTTATAATTATGAAATACATTGAATCTATAATTTGAAACTTTACATATAGAAAATCTAGATCAAAATGGCATCATTGGAGAACTCTACAGTCATCGAAGGAATTAATAATGCCAACTTTACATAAAATTTTCAGAGAATAGAAGAACACTTTTTAATTAATTGTAAGAGAGCAATAAAAAAAGACTAACTGAACAGAGAAAAAGGGCCCAGACTTCTCATGAAAAAGAATATCGATTGGCTAATAAATATATGAAAAGATACTCAACCTCCTTATCATTAAGGGATGCAAACTAAGCTAAAATAAGGTACTACTACAGAACCATCAGAATGGCTGGAATTAAGAAGACTCCCAGTACCAAGCATTGATGAAGATGGGGAACAACTGTAACCTCAGACACTGTTGTCAAGAATGTGAATTAGCACATCCATTTTGGAAAACTGCTTGGTAATATTATCTAAAGCTGCACTGTCCAGTATAGTATTTAATAGCTATATATTCGGTTAGTGAAAAATTTGAATGTAGCTACTAGAAAACGTTCAAGTACATGTGCGACTTGACTTGCACTATATTTCCATTGGACAGTGCTGATCTAAAGCTATGGTGCATCAGTTTTATTCCTTGGTATAGTCCCAGCAGAAATGTATGGATGTGCACAAAAGTTAAGCACAGGTATGTTCAAAGCAGCATTATGTACAATAGCTAAAAACTGGAAACAGTCCAAATGTCCTTCAACAGTGAAATGGGTAAATTGAGGGTAAGGTGATTGTAATACGATATACTGTTTAGCAACAAAAATGAATAAACTACAGCCGTATGCTTCAACATGAATGACTCTCACAGTGTTAAGAGAAAGAAGTCATCTCAGCTGATTCCATTTATATAAAGTTTAAAAACAGGGGAACAAGCTGCAATATTGCAAGTCAGAATAGTAGTTGGGAGAATGGTGTGTGTGTTGTGACTGCAGGGAGGGTTTGGGAAACTGGCAATGTTCTGTGACTCAGTAGAATGGTGGGTACGTGGGTTTTTGCTTTGTGCTAACTCATTGGATTGTACATTTATGTATATTATATAAATGTGCAGTTTTCTATATGTATGTTACTTTTCACAATAAAAAAAACTAAAAGGAGTTAGTGAGGCTTCTAGCAATTTGTTGCAAATTATTTTAATAGATGTAAGGCTTTCTTGAAAATTAAACTTCTTATGATTGATCCATTTATGTAAAGTCTAGAAAAGCAAATTAAGAGTAGTTTTTTAAAGACCATATTCTGCCCAGGAAGGAAATTAGGATACTTTGTAAATACTTCGATGTATGGCTCTCCAGTTTAAAGTAAAAATATCTCCACCCTTTGCTTGGTCACTCAGCTTGGCATGACAGTCCATTTCCTGACAGATACATCAATAACGTGGACAAAAATAAAATCTAGAATCACAGAATTGCAGAATTTAAAGTGACAACAAAGCCTAAAACTTTTTTGAGTTGCAATTTCTTTATGAACCTGATGAAATCTATGGCATTTCCTTTTGAAAATACATATATTTTCACTTATATAAAGTTTGTATTTGAAAATACATATATTTCATTTATATAAAGTTTATATTTGAAAATATATATATGAATAATATACAGACATAATCTTTTACTCATATTTCAGTTGGTTCATCATGGTAGTTCATGAAATCCAGGTTATTTGGTAGATAAAGCCCTAAGGCAGAAAGAGGTCAGTGGCATGGCCAGTTAGTGGAAAAACCAGCACCAGTATGGCAGAGCTGAATTTCCAAGCCAGTTATTATTCTTCCAAATGAAGCAGCTGATTTCCTCTTCTCCTGTGTCCCCATCTGGGCACTGGTGTTGTTCGTAATGAATTCTCATATAATACTGTGCTATCCTTTTGCCAAATTGGGAGAAGCCTTCAGCTAAGATGACTCCCCTTTTAAAAATAATACACCTTTAATTTTGCTATCACTCTTGAGTATGGGACCATTCCTTTATCCACCTTTGTTTTCCCCAAACCACATAACTAAGTACAAGGAATACATCCATTATAAAATAAACATTTGTTGAATTAAAAGGACATGCAAATATATGACTGAAATTTCATGGTAGAACTATATCCCATCATTACAGAGTTATTAGAGTTATTATAAACTCAGATCCTGATGTCAGACTGACCTAATCATGAATTCAGCCTCTGCCATAGCTGAACATAGCTGGACATGTTGCTGGGTGTAGTACTTAACCTGAGTGTCACTTGGTAAATTTGATGATCCCAAATGTACTTCATAAAAATCACTGTGAAGATTCAAGGAAATAATCCATGTGAAGTATCTCAAGCAGTCTGACACACAGATCATAGCTAGCTATGATTGTTGTTATAGCATACTCAACCCTAAATTAAAGACTCATTTGGAGGAACCGATTTAGGATCTTAGAATTAGACTGGCCAGCTCGTCTAACTGATCCAGGAATTATTCATACATTGTTCTCAAATATTCATGCAGAGGAACACGAACTTCAAATCTTTGACTCAAGACTAGTCATCCAGTCTAACTGATCCAGGAATTATTCATACATTGTTCTCTTGTATTCTGCCTTTACTTAACATATCCTGGTGACAGGGAACTCATTAGAGCTCATTGAAGCAGCTCCAATTCTTCCAAAGTTCTTCCTTAGTATTAGGCTGAACTATATGAAATTGCTTTTTGTAGGTCAAAACAATTGAATTATCAATAATTTCTAATAAAATGACCAGAACTTTGCCTATTACTTCCTCCCATTTTATTTCAATATCTACTCTCCTTTTATATAAGAATCCTTTAGAGATAATGAAGAATCAATGGTGAACAAGACAGACCTAGTGTCTGTCTTCATTGAGTCTTACATGCTTATCAAAGAAACAAGAAGGCTCCTCAAAAAACTAAAACCAGAAACACCATTGGACCCAGTAATTCCACTCCTAGGAATTTACCTGAAGAAAACAAGATCCTGGCTTCAAAAAGACATATGCACCCCTATGTTTATCACAGAACTATTTACAATAGCCAAGATATGGAAGCAACCTAAGTGTCCATCAGTAGATGAATGGATAAAGAAGATGTGGTACATATATACAATGGAATATTATTCAGCCATAAGAAGAAAACAAATCCTGCCATTTGCAACAACATGGATGGAGTTAGAGGGTATTATGCTCACTGAAATAAGCCAGGCGGAGAAAAACAAGTACCAAATGATTTCCCTCATTTGTGGAGTATAACAACAAAGCAAAACTGAAGGAACAAAACAGCAGCAGACTCACAGACTCCAAGAAGGGACTAGTGGTTATCAAAGGGAAGGGGGTGGGGAGGAAGGAAGAAGAGGATTAAAGGGCATTATGATTAGCACACATAATGTAGGGGAGTCACAGGGAAGGCAGTATAGCACAGAGAAGACAAGTAGTGACTCTACAGCATCTTACAACGCTGATGGACAGTGACTGCAATGGGGTGTGTGGGGGGGACCTGATGATATGGGGGAATGCAGTAACCACAATGTTGCTCATGTGCAACCTTCAAAAGATTGTCAGTGATACCTTAATAAAAAAAGAAACAATAAGAAAATAAACAATTGTGTATAATTTTCAGTTTCAGGGAGGTGGAAGAAGAGTGTTTCAAGCAAACGAATTCCCATAGAACACATCAGACAAGAGGAACTGACAGTTGAGCAGCCCTGCCCAAAGAACTTTCTGTGATGATGAAAATATTCTGGATCTGCCTATCCCTTCTGAGAGCCACTGTGCAATATGGCTACTGAGCACTTGAAATGAGGCTAGTGGCATGTGACTCGGGAAATGATATTTTAATATAACTTAATTAATTTAAATAGCCACATGTGGCTAGTGACAACCAGATTGAACAGGGCAGGCATAAAGCAAGAGGAGACAGGGGGCAAGAGCAAGAAATGAGATGGAAAAGTCAGCTAAATTATTTTCAGGATCAGCCAGCATCATCCCTGTTCCATGTATGTTCCTGCAAAAGAAAGGGACAAATAAGTACATAAGCAATCACAGCCCATTAGTCACATGTAATGTGTATGGACCCGGACAATAGCAATGCATCATGTGAACGAATGCATGGATTTTACTCGGGTGCCAGGATTTTACTCAGGTGCCAGACTGACCTAGATTCTGATCTCAGCCTGATCACTTTTACTAACTGGGTGCCTTGCGTGGATCACTTAATCTGTGAACTTCGGTTCTCAATTCTATAAAACACCTATTTTTGGAGGGTTGTACAAATTAGAAATAGTGTACATATAGTGCTGGTACCTACAAGAGGCTTAGTGAGTGGGAGCTGGTATTTCTCCATTGGTGTTGGAGCACTGAAAGCTCAGGATGCCACAGGCCTTGCAAAGAGGACACAGAATAAAAGCCAGAGTGCTACCATATGCTCGTGCAAAAGCATTGTGGGATCTTATTACAGTCCGAGCTCACCTAGTGAGGACACTGAAGCCAGAGACAGGAAGTGAGTGAGCAGGGTTACACAGCAAATTAGTGGCGGAGCCAGGACAAGATTCCAGGTGAGTCTGGAAAGAGTGGATCCAGTGCTCCATTCTGTCACGCAGCAGCCTGCCAGGCTGTGGTCGGCCTTGCCCGGTTCACTCTGATGTGACAATCTGTACTCCTCCTTTGCGCCTAGGATGTCCCATCAAGACCGGCAAGAGAGCAGATGAAGTGGGTGTCTTAGTGGCGACCAGATCTGTACAGACATTCCCCCGTCGCCATGGCAACCCGAGCTCGGTTCGGGAGAACCCGCTCCTCCGGCGCCCCCTCCCATTCACGCAGCGGACGTGACACGTGCGGCAGGGTCACGTGTTGTTGTTGGGCCAGGAAGGCTGCTTCCGGGTCAATGCAGGACTCCGGGCACCTGCGGCCCGAGTGGGGGACGAGGTGAAGCGCACGGGTCGGGGCCCGGCCGGGAGCAGGCCGGAGGCTGAGCGGCGGCGACGGCGGTGGCCGGGAGGGGGGAGGAGAGGCGCAGCTCCCCCGCCTCCCGGGCTGAGGGGTGAGTGGAGCCCGGGCCCGCCGGCCTCGCCGGCTTCCGAGGCCCGAGGCGCTCCCCTCCGGAGCCGAGGCGCGGAGGGCCGTTCCTGCCGGGGCGCAGTGCGAGGAAACACGGGAAGAACTGCCTGGGAGAAGGGGAGGGCCGGGACACCTACCCGGGCCGGGCGGAGCGGGGAGGGCCCGGGCCGCGAGAGGGAGTCCGTCCCGGCCGCGGGAGCGTGCGGGGGAGCCCGAGGTCCTGGGAGAATCCGGGCTTCTGGCTGTGCCCCAGGGCGTGGGGGATGGGAAGATGCCCCTGGCTGGCAGGAGATGGAGAAGAGCCTGGAGCCGCAGGGGAAATAGGAAACTCGTCTGTGAACCTCTGAATCAAAATGAAAAGACGACTACGACCTGTCCCCAGGGAGGTTTGGTAGGACAAGGGGCCGGCAGTCCTTCCCAGGCCCCTGGGACGTGAGGCCCGCACTTTCCAGGGGCTGAGAAAAGAATGCAGTAGTTTAATAGGGGCTCTTAGGAGAATCGTTTTGCTCCCAAGCTGGGAAACGCTGAGAATGAGGGGATTGGAGTAAGATAGGGCCTGGGAGGACTGTACCTGGTCCTGGGACGAGGGAGTGTAAGGATCTGTGTGAAGCTTCATTCTCTGTGGGAGTGGGGATTACAGAGTTCATATCCTTTGAAGACATTCTGGGAATTGGTGACGCGAGGAGATTCAATGCTGTCTTCGTTTGGGACACAGTCATTCTAGAAGGTGTAGTTCAGGAAAGTTGTTGGAAGAGTTGAACTGTTTGCAGTCAGCGGAGGAAGGAGCTCTCTGCTCTGAAGGTTGCTAAGCTACAAGGAGCTCGTAGGAACCGCCAAGGGTGGTTTGGGGACGTGAGCAGTGCTTTCGGGTCCAAATACAGGCCTAGCGGAGGCATGCCTCAGTTCTTTTTATGCTGCCCCGAGCTCTTAAATTGATATCCGAGAGTCCATCTTGAGCTAAGAGTTTATGTGTAGATGCTGAGGGCTAATGAAAACATTCAGCTTTTAAATCCTGAGGCAATAGACCTAGATCTAGAGGGTAAGAGCTTTCAAACTTTTTTTTAACATGCCCCATAGTAAGAAGTACGTTAACCTCATGATCTAGTACACACCTACATGAATGAAACGTTTCACGAAGTAGTTTTTACTCATTACACAATTCCATTCTCTTCATTAAAAAAATGCTTGCTGAAATCTACTAAATTGATTTTGGGGACACAAGTTGCAATTTGAAAAACACCACAAGTCACATTTCTTTGGCTTTAGTTAGTGTCCTCATGTTGCTTGCTTCTAGAGAGGGAGGGTGATGATGAGGAGGTAGGTCTAGTGGGGGTGGAGGCAAACCAGCCACGTTCAGTTGACTACGTATTTTTTAAATGTTTATATTTAACATGTAGCATATTTAACAGGTGTTTTGTACCATAATCTTAATCTTTGATATCTTAATGTTGCCTGATCATTTGATGATGTTTTTGAAATAGTGTGTACTTTAATTTTCTCTATCCTTTGCTTTTGTCCCTACAACATAGTTAATTCTATTTAAATGTTACAGTGTTGTATTGATTTGCTCTTTTGCTATTTAAAAAAAGTCTCAAACTGAAACCTAAACTCTTATTACTTCAATAGTTATTCGATGGCATATTCTTCTACATGATTAAAAATATAGGCTTTAATATGTATTTTTAACTTAATCATAACCTTAAGTATAACTTTGAGTCAGTTTAATATCTTAATTCCCCCCATGAAAATGATGCTTCTGTCTATTTATAAAATAAGTGAGGCCCCTACATGACTGCTGTAATAAATATTAATGAGTGTTGGTGAGCTAAGTGAGAGGCCTTCATATGTTGCTGTGTTTAAAGTCCTTCTGAAAGTTGTCACACAGTCTATTATTACAGGATGTTGAGTGTCGAATGATGTTGCTTGATTTTAGTAGGTGAATATATAGGTTATGTATTTAAGACCAGTTTAATAGTGTTAATTTTTGCTGAGGATGCCTCCATATTTTTTGGAACATGGAAGTCAAAGGCACAGCCTTCAGGAACTGCTTGCCCAAATTAAACTTCATCAGTGGGGCCACATTCTTGAGTAGATGCCTCATGAAAGCATTCTTACCATCTTCAAACTTGTGTTGTAAAATGTTTTTCTTACCTTTACTGACTCTACCTTAGTTGCTGATGAGAGGGGATATATTGGCATATATCAGCCATTCTTTAAAAACTTAATCAGGTAAATATTTGTTTTAAAATATTTAGCTTTAATGAGTGTTTAAAAGCTTTGTTTTTGTGGCAGGTGTTTGGAAAATTAAGGAAGAGTCTCATTAATTTCATTTTTCTGGGAACCATATGTACCTATCAATAAACAGTTGTGGAGAATTCACCCTGAGTGATTGTGTGTGCTTTTTTATAGTTTTTATTTCTTCTCTTGATCTTCAGACTCAAGTATGTCCACCTGTATAGCAGGTTCTTTTCCCCTTCCAGTGTTTGCTTCCAAACTGCTGTGGGTTTGGAAATTAGATGCTTACATTTCTTAGAACTTTGTGTACAAAGTGAGATGGTGTAGCCCTGAATTTTCTTCTTTCATTTATATGTAATATGTATGTGACATACATATATATGTATCACACACATAAATAGCAGTATGTATGTGATGTGTATGTGTGAGATATATGTATATATAATATGTATGTGACATACATATTGTATACTTTTTTTTTAGTGTATAAACTATATGACATGTATTTTGGCTGCTCAGCGGCCTTTCACTGACTTCTCAGTCATAGGCTATGTTTTAAATAAGTGAACTCTTTATATATTTTGGGCCTAGTTAGCTATATAAGAAAAAGTTCTAAAAGTAATATGAAACTGACAGTGAAACAATTTGGGCTTAAGATGTGAAGAAATCGCTTAGCTGTGGTTGTTGCCTTGCCCCACATGCAGTTACTCATTAAGAGCTACCATTGCTCCCTTTTTCTTCTTTTCCACCACTCTGTTCTGACTTTTACTTCTTTCACATTAGGATGCTGACAGCCTAACTATTCCCATTGTGTGTTATTCTTGTTCTACTTGATTTGCATAGCTTCACGAGGGTGCTCTTCCAAAGAATATTGCTGTAATTTATCATTTCCCTCCTCAGAAACGATTAGCAGCTCCCCAGTTCCAGCACTGAATAAAGCCCATACTGTTTAGGGGTTTGACACTGAGGGCATTCTACGGCTTCTACTTTTTTCCTGACAGTATTTTTCTGTTCCTAAGTGTAGATCCTCAGTTCCTGCCAAACTGTCTACTCATTGTAACA
Source organism: Smutsia gigantea (assembly GCA_032199065.1). Taxonomy (NCBI): domain Eukaryota; kingdom Metazoa; phylum Chordata; class Mammalia; order Pholidota; family Manidae; genus Smutsia; species Smutsia gigantea. The sequence goes on along the minus strand of JAVSCE010021964.1, from coordinate 59,666 downwards.
TCCTTTGTGGGTAACCTTATTGCGGAAAGTCTGTAGGAAATGTGTTCATTTTCTTCTTGAAATCCTACTCTTCCATTTCATTACATATGACCTCTCTTCCTTGAAGTATTTTTTGGCTGTATTGTCTACTATTTTTCCTATATTGCTTTGTATTATTTGTGTACCTTGTTTTTACCCTTTTTAGGTTGTAAACTCAGAGGACAGGAGGCTCAAATGTCCTTGAATCTCTAGAACACCCAGCACAGTATTCATCAGAGTGTAATTCATGGACCAAGTGAGTTAGAATTGACTAATTTGTGGTTAAAATGGCAGATTTCTGAAAATGCCACCCTGGACTTACTGAATCAGAATCTCGGAAGAATCACTAACCTAGCATGATGTTTAAATTACAGTAAATACACACATACAACTTTTTGAGCAAATGATGTAAATTAACTAAGCCGTATCACTTCAGATTAGCTTAATTTTAGGGCTTTGGAGTCAGGCAGCCAGGATCTGAATCCTGTTTCAACTCATTAGCCATCCGACCATCACCTCTCTGTGTTTTAGTTTTCTGATCTGTAAAATGGGCTTAGTGGTGGTACTCATAAGGGTGTTGTGAGAACTGAATGAGGGAACACATGTGAAACAACTAGTACACGGCACATAGTAAACAATAGATGTTTATCTATTTTCATATAATGATGATGATCATCACAACAGTGGCCATCCAAGTAATGAAAAGTGAGAATAGGTTCTGTGTCAGTCATTGTTAATAAATCGCTCATGTTTCAAGAATTCAGGCCTGACATTTATTTTCCATTGTAACATACTGGGCCTATAGGATATGTAAAGCTGGAAAGGTGTTCTGCCTTCTTTTGAAGGACTGGTATCAAATTTCTGTGTTAAAGTTTTTCCCCTTTATTTCCCCACTGCCTGAAGAATAAAGTGCAAACTTTGGAACAGACCTCAGCCACTTTCCTTTTGGTCCTGGCAGCCCACGTTCATCTTCCAGCCCTCCTCCCACACTGCACACCAGCCACGTTAGGTTTCTCACTGTGCTTGTCTGTGCCTTTATAGGGCTTCCCCCTTTTTTTTCATATAGGGAATTCTGTCTCTCTTAAGATACAGTTTTATGTGTGGCCCTTGGTGTTCAAAGTGCTTTGCCCATACTTGGGTATTAACCTTTGTGTACATTTGTCTTTCTGGAGGGAAAAGGATTTGGTCCTGGCATATATGTTTCTGGGACATTGTATATGATTAGTCCATTTCTGGGAGAGGTGGAGGATGTTTGGTTATTATTTAACTTGTATAAACTCTCCCATTTGTCTGGACTTTTCCTATGCCAAGCTTTCATAAAGTAACTACAACTTACTGACCACTTAATTAACTACATGCCAGGCACAACTAGATGCCTTAAAAACCTTATTTAATCTTCACAATAACTCTATGAAGTAGCTTTTAATAGCTCCATTCTACAAATGAGAAAGCAGGCATGAAAGAGAAGTAACCTGGTCAAAGTCCAGTGTGGATTCATAATTGAACTCAAGCCGAACTGAAGCTCATGCTCTTAATCACAGTGCCCTTCTGGAAACGAGATTTAAACAGATGACATACTTCCCCAAACCAAGGACTGTGTGGCTATGTGGAACTTAAACCAGTAATTCACTAATGGTCCTTAGGAATGTGATCTTTTACTAGTACTATTAAGGATTATTTAAACTAACATTCTTCTTAGATTAGTGCTTTTCCAGTGGTTTGCAAAGTTTCTCTTCTCTGTTATACCCCTCATTGGTGTACTTGATTTTCATTTCACTGCCAGAAGACATTACATAATGCTTACTCAAAATAAAATTCACTTTTTCATTCATCCAACAAATATTTGTTGCCGTGTGCTGGTGGGCATTGCTCCATGTAACACTGAACTGGACTGACAAATCCCTGCTTTTGTGGGACCTAGTTTCTGGTAGAGAGGGACCCAAAACAAGCACTGATAGATGGTAAGAATGAAAGTGAAGGGGTCAGTGAGGGTGGCAGTGGTGCTGTTTTTGATGGTGTGGTCAGGCAATTGAGAAGGTAACATTTGTGTTTAAATTTATTTGAGGCTTAAATTCTGCAGAGAAGCCAGCTAAGCCAAAAGCCAGGAAGGGCACTCTTGTGAATGCCTTAAGGGGGGCATCAACTTGGCAAGTTGGAGAAGTAGAAACCCATGCCGTCTGAAACCTAGTTGGCCAGGAAAAGGGTGGGAGGAGGTAAGTTTAGAGAGGTAAGCAGAGTACAGATTAAGTGAAGCCCTGAAGACTGGTAAAGAGATGAGATTCTACTCTTAAGTGTGAGGGGAGGCCACTGGCGGGTTTAAAGGACATGATTTGACTTAAATTTTGAAAAGATCACTTGGCTGCTTCATAGAGGATGAATTGTCTAGTCATGAAAGCAGGAAGGTTGTTCAGTGAGAAGGTGATGGAGGCTTGAGCCAGAGTCAAGTAATGGAAATGGAAAGAATTGGGCAGGATTGGGGTTTAAAGATACCAGTTGATAGGACTTGCTAATTAGTTACATGGGGGTGTGAGAGGAAGAGAGAAATAAAAAATACCTCCTGCAGAGGTGGAGACTGGTGGAGGAGCAGCCGGTTTGAGAAGGGAATTAAGAGTTCGGGTTTCCCTGTCTGTCTCGTAATTACACATCCCACCCTCCAAGGAAAACACGATTCTGACTTTGTTTTTATTCTCTTACCTTAATAGTTTTGACCACATATGTATGTGACCCTAAACAATATGATGATTAATCTTCAATGTTTAAACATTTTGTATAAGCTGAATTATACTATATATGGTCTTATGATTAGTTATTTTATATGTCCAACATTTTTTCAGTTATGTAAGTTTCAGTGTACTACGGCTTTATAATTCGACATGCGTATACATCGCAAAGTGGTCACCACCACGAGTCTACTTACCATGCATCACCATACGGTGGACCCCCCTCCCCCACCGCTAACCCCCTTTCCCTAAATACCAGGCTGTTCTCCATCTATTTGTTTTTGCTTTATTTTTTTGTTAGGTCTTTTTTTTTTTTAGATTCCACATATGAGTACAATCATATGGTATTTGTCTTTAACTTATTTCACTTGGCATAATATCTTCAAGGTCCATCCATATTGTTACAAATGGCAAGATTTCATTCCTTTATGGCTGAGTAGTATTCCATTGTATAAATATACGTCTTTAATCCATTCATGTATTGGTTGTTTCTATTGTAAATAATTCTGCAGTGAACATACAGTTGCTTATATCTCTCTATCTTTTTTAGTGTTTCCATATTCTTCAGAGAAATACCCAAAAGTGGAATAGCTAGGTCATATAATGGTTCTATTCTTAATTTTCTTGGAGTCTCCATACTATTTTCCATGGTGGCTGCACCAGTTGCAATCCCACCAACGATGTATGAGGGTTCCCTTTTCTCCACATCCTCCCCAACACTTGTTGTTCCTTGTCTTTTTGGTAAGAACTATTCTAACATGTTAGGTGATAATCATTGTGGTTTTGATTTTCATTTCCCTAGTAATTAGTGATGTGGAGCATCTTTTCATGTGCATGCTGGCCATTCTGTATGTCTTCCTTGGAGAAATGTCTTTTCAGGTCCTCTGCCCATTTATTAACTGGGTTGTTTGTTTTTTTGTTGTTGAGTTGTATGAGTTCCTTATATATTTTGGATATTAGCCTCTTATTAGTTACATGGTGTGCAAATATCTTCTCCCACTAAGTAGGTTGCCTTTTCATCTTGGTGATGGTTTCCTTCACTGTGCAGAAGTCTTTTAGTTTGATGTCATCTTGTTTGTTTATTTTTGCTTTTGTTGTCCTGACTTTGGAGTCAGATTCACAAAGACATCACCAAGACCACTGTCAAAGTTCTCACCACTTATGTTTTCCTCTAGTAATTTAGTGGTTTGGGGCCTTACATTCAAGTCTTTAGTCCATTTTCAGTTTATTTTTGTGTATGTTGTAAGATAGCAGTCTAGTTTCATTATTTTACACATGGCTGCCCCATTTTCCCAACAGCCTTTATTGAAGAGACTGTCCTTTCTACATTGTATGTTCTTGGCTCTCATCATAGATTAATTGTTCATATGTGTGGGTTTATTTCTGGGCTCTTAGTTCTATTCCACTGATCCGTGTGTCTGTTTTTGCACCAATACCATACTGTTTTTGATTGTAGTAGCTTTGTTATATAGTTTGAAATCAGGGAGTGTGATACCTCCAACTTTGTTCTTTCTCAAGATTGCTTTCACTGTTTGGGATCTTTTGTGGCTCCATATAAAATTTAGAATTATTTGTTCTAGTTCTGGGAAGTATACCACTGGAATTTTGACAGGTATTACATTGAATCTGTAGATTGCTTTGGGTAATATGGACATTTTACAGTACGTATTCTTCCAAACTGTGAGTATGACTATCTTTCCATTTATTTGTATCTTCTTCAGTTTCTTGTTTTTAAAAGTCATTCATACTGACAAGGAAGCAGTGACAGTGAACTATTAATTATTAATTTCCATTGCTGTGTAGCATTTCCTTTTGTGAAAATAATGCGGTTTACCCAATTGCCTGTTTTCTTCATCAGGATTTTTGTGATTTCAAGAAATACAGTTGTGGACATTATTGCACTTGTCTCCAGCTGTACATTCTGGCACTTGTCTCCAGCTGCATATGTACAAGTTCCTGTAGAGTTTACACTGAGAAGTAGAATTACTGTATCACAAGGTATGTGCATCTTAAGTTTCACAAGCCAGTGATGAGTTGTTTTCTAAGGTGTCTGTACTTCCCCCAGCAATGGAATAATTCCTATTCTTTAATATTTTCTCCAGCATTTAGTATTGTCAGAGTTTTTACAGTTTTGCTAATTTATATAAAATGGCATTTCATTGGCATTTTAGTTTTTGTTTCTGAATATTACTGAACTTGAATATCTTTTACATATATTAGTCATTCAGATTTTATCTTCTGGTAAATACTTGTTCGTATCTTTCCATTTTCCTATTGGGTTGTTTGCTTTTTTCTTACTCCTTTTAGAAATTCTCCCCATTAGGAGTTAATGAGTTGCCAGTATCTTTTTCTGGTTTCTGGCTTGTCTTTTTATGTGTTTAATGTCTTTTGATGATTAAGAGTTTTTCATTTTACTGGGCAGCTTTTTCTTTATGGGTTGACTCGCTTTATGTTTCTTTATGAAATATTTCCTTTAACATCTTAAAGTTCTTTCCCTATTAGAAAAAAATATTTTCTTCTCATAGGGGTAAAGTTTGCCTTTCATACTTTATCTGGAGTTGAGTTTTCTGTGTTACGAGGTGAGGATTCACTTCATTTTTCCCATATTGATATTCACTGGTCCTGGGACCCATTACTGAATAGTTTAACTTTTTCCTACTGTTCTCCATGTCACTTCCTGCTGTATTTAATGGGCCTGTTCCTGGGCCCTCTTTTCTATTCCATTGACCTATTTCCCCCCACCCCCCCGAGTTGTTTCTTTAACAAAGTACAGTCAATTCTTGTCATCCATGGTGCTTATGTAAAGTTAACATGGACATTGAATTAGTGAATAGGGAACCATTGCCACTAGAGGAAATAAAATAGTGATCTAGGCCCCTGTTTTTGTGAACTGATTGATACATGATCTTGTTTTATATGTATTTCTGTTTAATGACACTTTACTCAATATATACTGTTTCATTAACTTTGAATTCATAGTGAATAACACTATAGTTCATGCCTGAATAAATCTTATCTAACATGTATTTTCTCCATGAGGCTCATCCCTGCCTTGTACTTAGGAACACAAGACAGCACTTCAGTACACCTGGGGGCTGTTTTCAATAGTGAAATCAAGGAAAAAGCACAAAAATATGACAAACATGACACTAAAGAGATGTGAAAAGGATACTTGTTTACAGTCTGAGGCTGAAACAAGAAGGCAGATTGCCACTTTTTGTTCTATCTCAGCTGGAAACATGGACCTCAGGTGACTCAAATTTTTGTTGCTCTTCCAGTATCTGCAAATGACTGAAAATAACTCCAAGCATGGATTTTTGGGTTACAAATAAATTTGCAAATAAGGAATTCATGAATAATGAGGTGCAACCGTATTATAAAATCTTGGGATAGAGACAAATTTTCAGGAAACCATTAACATTAGCATTTTCCCTTCTCATGGTTACACATATCTTTATAATATTTTATTTTAAAAGAATAATTTAATATAACGACTCACTACATTCTGATTGACAGATGCCGTTAACTCAAAAAAGAGACTTCTATAATGAGAATGTTTTTATTATATTTATAATCCTGGTATTGTTACTTAGTTCATAGATAGATGAGCAAAGAATTTTAGGAAGGAATTGTAAATCTTAGACTTGCGGAAAACAAGTATAAATTATTAAACCCTTATTATTGTGACTTTTATATGGGGATCATGTTTCTCACAGGCACTATTAATAACTTGAGGCATAAGTTTTGTAAAGGCAATTACCCTTTGGAAGTTGTAATTTGAATGTTAACTCTGTTAATCCCTCATCCACTAGTGACATTTCTCCATGTGAGTGTCAGTAAAGGAGTCCAAGGAAAAGACAAATGAAGATTGTATACATCATAAATCACATCTCCCACAAATGCATTTATTGAGACTTGGCTAATTTATCCCTTACTTACTGTTTAAGATCTTTATGTGAATTGTTGGCATTAATTTGATAGGAGTGCTGTGAGAGAACCAGAAATTTTGGACTTGACCTATGTTCATCTTTTTTTAATATATGGCATATATTTTATTCACTCTTTAATTCTTTGAAATATTTTTTAATATGGTAAAACATATATAATGTGAAATTACCCTTTTAACCATTTTTAAGTGTGCATTTAGTGGCATTATATACATTCACATTGTACAGCGCTCACCACCATCCTTCTCTAGAATGTTTTCATGTTCCCGAACTAAAACTCTACCCATCAATCAATAACCACCATTCCCCAGTCCCCCCCAGCCCCTGGCAACCATCATTCTACTTTCTGTCCCTATGAATTACACTACTTTACATACCTCACATAAGTGGAATTACACAGTATTTGTCTTTTGTGTTGGGCTTACTTCACTTAGCATTATGTCTTCAAGGTTCGTCTATGATGTAGCATGCTTTCAGAATTTCCTTCCTTTTCAAAGTTGAATAATATTCCATCATATGTGTACACATTTTGCTTATCCATTCAGTTGTCCATAAATATTTGGGTTATTTCCATCTTTTGGCCATTGTGAATGCTGTTGCTATGAACATTGGCGTATAAATATCTATTCACGTCCCTGCTTTCATTTCTTCTGGTAGATTTCCAGAAGTGGGATTGCTGTATCATACGATAATTTTATGTTTAATTTTTTGAGGAACTACCATACTATTTACCACAGCACATTTTTCATTCTCACCAAGAGTGCACATATATTCATCTTTAGTTAGTAAACAGTGCCTAGTGTTCTGAAGTAGAGTATAAATTATTTTCTCTTGTGTATGAAATATATACTGTGGATACCAAGAACACATATTCAGTATTAAATCTACTGTGGCTCTAGTTTTTGTATAGGAATTTAGCTTGTGCTAAGTAGCAAGTATTTCTGACTTTGCTACTGATTCATTGCTCTATCATGTCATCTCTTATTTTTAGAGAGGTAGACGTAATTACATATTTCAGTGGTAGCTATGAATCATTTTTGTTCGTAAGTACTCTGATCTCAGAGTTTATTAATAAACCTTTTTATCTTTTATAAAATGCATTTGGTATGCACATTCAGAAGTGATTAGAAAACTCATCAATACATTTACTGAGTATTAATTATGTGCAAAGTTCCAGTCTGATAGATACAAAAAAAGCATTATGATGTGGTTCTTACTCTCTAGAGCTATACAGTCTAAGGACACAAGGGATAAACACATGAAAATCACGTCACTATCCATGAGTTAAATAATAATGGCATATGGGACAAAAATGAGAAGATGCCATGCCAATATGTAATTGATTAATTGCCTACTGAATATTTTAAGCAATAGATATGAGATCAGCTCTAAGGAAACAGATCATTATGGCAGGAGATATCTGAAGTATATTCTGAGTAGGGTGTTGAAGGATACATAACATTTAGACAAGTAGAGAGGAGAAGGAAGACCCCTCTGGTTATAAATGTCAGACTTTTTTACTGCCTGAATATTTAGTTGGCACTAATTGGCCTAGTCCTGGGACCAAAAAAAATTAGATAAAATCTGCTTAACATAAATTACAAGTCAGCTCTGCACCGATGCTACCGTGTTCACTGGCTGGTGCTGGTAGCATTAATGGGGGGTAGTGGAGAGGTAGCAGCAATAGCTGATATTTATTAAATGCTTTCTATGTGCTAGGCATGTGCTAAACACTTTTTACCCATACCATCTCCATTCATTCTTCAGCAGCCCTGTGAGCTAGGAGTTAAGGGCTACTGCCCCTTTTTACGGATAAGGAAATGGAGGCAGAACCAAAGTAACTTGCTCACAGTCACACACAGGAGCGGAGTCAGTCCTGATTTACATCCCGGCAGTTTGGTTCTAGAATCAGCACTTACACCACTGGGCAATACCCCGTGGGGCCATACCATCATAGCACCAAATGTGGAAGGGGCTGGTGAATTTTTTTAATGGCCTGTAAACTTTTACATCCTCTGTGTGGCTGATGTTTAACATTCTGGCAATCACTGGTTATGAGCCAGAATGGTTTGTAAATTATAGAATTCAGCAGTGATGAACCAGTAGTCTGTTCCTAATGAGGCCTTGCTTTAACTTGATAGCTGCTGTGGGTCTAAAAGAGCAGAGATAATGGGGGAATCTGTTCTGTAAACAGCTGAGTAATGATCTTAAACTTGTGTATTTACAGCGAAAGAGCATGCGTATATAATTTTCTTCTGATAAAAACGAATCTATCCAGGAAAGTAATATTGCTTTTTGGCAGGAAGGAGAAGTTGAGAATAATTATTTTGCTTTTCTCGACTAGAGCAGTCAGTACTGCTGCGTAGTTTTGTGGTTCAGTCACTTAGATGTGGTTATAAGAGGTATTTTGGCAGTTATGGTTTTCATATATCTTAATAAGCTGTATTACTATGATTTGTGCATGATGCCATATACTGTTAACATGAAATACTACTTTTTAGTAGAGAGTGCATGGCTCAACAGATTAGGGATACAAAGAGTATGACTTAGCATGCTGTTGGGGCCACAGAAACCTGAGCAAGTCAGCTCAGTTTGGTGTCCTGTAAATAGAGATAAGTGTCAGCTTGTCTGTTTCAGAGGGTGGTTGTGGGAAATTACTAGGCTTTAAATAATTGTTAATCTCAGTATGGGGACACTTGGCATCTGGAGAACATCGATTCAAGACTAAATGTATCTACTCCTGAATTTTGAGTAAGTGCGACATTAAAGCCTTGAGATTTTCCCAAATTGAAACTGGGCCACATACAAAGATAGGGGGTGGATGCTGATTTGTTTGTGGAGTTGGGACAGGGATAAGAGTGGAACTCTCCTTGGAAGCTATTGAAGTAAAGGGTATAGTGAATGTTGAACGTTTTTGGTTGTTCTTGTGATTGCTGAAAGTGTATGGAAAGTGCTTTTCTATATTTCAGAATGCCTAATTGAATGGGACATAGACAATTTAAGCCAACATTTCTGGACAATAAGATGCCTTGCAAATCAAGAAAAAAGTGCTTAGAAATATTTTCACACAAAAAATACTTAAATCTAAATAGCAGTACTTTCTTAATATTTTTTCCTGTCAAATACTTTGTCATCAAAAAATGTAAAATTCTTGGACTAGTGCATTTGGATCAGAAATTTCAAGTGTTGTGTTTACATATGAATGACTGCAAGCAAATCATTGATATATGCTAATGTGCTGTTGTAGATGAGAAAACTCTTTGTCCAACATCAGCTATGCCTTGTGTACACTGTAGTTCTTTAATAGAAAGTATAGACAGTTCTGAGGCTATACTCACTAATAACATTAGATCACAGTTTCAGATGTCTTTGGTGTCACTACTCTAATGAAATAAATAATTTAGTTGAAATATTTTAATGTGTGTGGCACTCTTTAGGAGAAGCATGGTGCTTTGACAAGTGGAGGGGTTAACAGTGCCCTACCTATAGCACAGAATTCAAGGCCTGACCAGGAGTCTGAATTCACATTTTGTTTGGCAGTGTTGGGTTTTTAAAAAATCTCCTACCCAGAGAAATTATATGCCATGTCATTGCACTTGGATGTAATTCAGTACACAGTTGAGAAGGAGACTTTGAGACATAGGGTGTGAAATCATGGTGGTGTGGTGTGTTATGATAATGGATTTATCAGCTGCACTCAAGTTTTGCACAAGGAATGTTTCAAGTAAATTTGTGAATTGATGAACTGTAATTCTACAGAACAGTTCTGAAATTTATGAGAATTAGTTTATTTACCTTTTCATCCGATGAAAGCATCCATTTAGGTATATTATATAATGCTCAGGGGAGGTATCTGAGATAGAATTGCAGGAATGCTTACTTCATGATAAATGAAATTAGAAGTGCCATACAGAATGGAATATCCAGCCTCATAATATTGATTTGGGCAATATCCCTGAAGTGTTTTTATGGGACAGATAGCAGTCATTTATGACTGCAGCTACAAAAGCTTATTAATGGAATATGCTACAGACCTTAAAAATGATTATGTAGATATGTATTTATTGACATAGAAAGTTTTTCATGAGCTATTCAGTGAAAAGACAGGTTAACTATGTATGTAAAAGTAATTTAATTTTGTGTAAAAATCTATATATAATCTACATAGCATGGAAAAAATGGTCTGGAAAAATATACATTATAAGGTGCACACTCAGTCTTAATGTACTTGCTAAGTTTGTCGACCCTTTCTTCCTGCTATGGCTGTGGCTCTTAATATGCTTAAGATATGAAAGGCTTTTGGTTATACTACTGACATGCTTAATTTACCAGTAAAAAGGGAAACAACATCCACATGGAAGTTATATGGGGCTGCAGGTTGTTACTTATTTTCAACTGGAAATTTTTTTAGCAAGTGTGTATCACTGGTATTTTTTAAAGCTATTATTTGGAAAACATTACTAGACCTTTATTCATTCATTTATTTAATCTTTATTAGATGGAAAAATATATAACACATACATAGACTTTCCCAGAGTAATTATGTTTTGTTGGGGCATACTGATGCTGAGGATTGAGAAAAAGAAAACAAATGGAAGTTCCACCTACCCAAAATGCCCACGACTACAGCAGGGTTTGGTATCGTAGGGATTTTGAAAAAAGGAACCTTCCTGGGGATGAGGTTAGGAGTCCACAAAACAAAAGTTAAATGGGCTTAAAAAAAAAAAAGACTTGGAAAAACTGAGAAAACTGGTAATTCTAAGAGATTCTTTGAAGCTGTTAAGGAGATTTTCCTCCTTCAACTCGCTGGTTATTATTGACCTCCTCCACCTACCTGCCCAAACTCAGCCTATCAGTTTCTCTCTTGTCTGTTTACAAAAAAGAACAAGATGTAACAACTCTCTTCTCTGAACACTGGTTTTTTTTTTCATCGACTATCTCATCTTTTACTTTCATCTAAGCTTTTTAAGGTCATGGTCTATACAATTTGTTGTCTTCACTATTTAGTTCCCTAACTCCCTCTACTGTGGCTTTTACCCCCTTGGCTCTACTGAAAGTGCTTCCCCTACAATGAACAGACTCCTAATTGCTCAGTCCTTTAGGGATTTAAAAATTCTTCTCATTTTTGACCTCTTGATATTCTGTGTAAGGATCAGTAACACCCATCCTTGTACTGTATTCACAGTAACATCAACTTTTTTCTTATTTTGACTTTATAAGATAAAGTCGAACTTCAGGAAGGGCCATCATGAGCTGATCACCATCCACCCCACAATCAATCTCCTGCTTCCCCTGCTCCCTGCACACGCATGTTATGTTTTAGCAATATCTCTTAATAGTCCGTGTTTCATGTCTTTGTGCCTGTTCATGTTCTCTTATTTATTGAGCTTGGAGTGCCATTCTCCACCCATTAACCTAATCATCATCTTTAAAAATGGCTCAGGATTCACCCCCTACTTCCTTGATCATACTGCCCAAAGTTATTCATTATGCTTGGGTTCACTGTTTCCATGTGGCTTATTTCAGGTATGTGTTACCTCTGTGTATTTCCTTTCAGATTGTGGATGTCTGGAGGGAAGAGTTTGGATTCTATTCATTCTTGCGTTCTTTGGTGTTTAGCACAGTGTTTGGCACAGATTCACTTTCTGGTGCTTGGTTATTGAATGGACCTAAATGAGACTTAGCTTTGTGAGGGCACACATTTTATGAATAAATGAGTCTGTGAATAAGCCTAACTGGAACCACTTGATAAGGTGCAGAAAAGAGATAGCAGAGAAAACTAAATATATTTGTTGTCTCCATTTTTATTAAGTGGTAATGAGATTCTTATTCTCAAATCATCTTATGAAGGAAATAGGCACCTTAAAGGGTGAGAATGACTGGAATGAAAAGGCATCTGATCAAAGGAATTGGAAGGTGAAGTTGCCCATCCTTTGGCCAAAAGGTTTAACCTACGGGTTGTTTTCAAACATTTGGTAGCAAAGTATTGGCAGGTAGCTTTTCAAGTGTAGTTTTTTTGCCCTGCTTTGATAAACAGATAGGACGGGCCTGCAGTGTCACTTCCTTTACTAGCCAATTGAAATCAGTTAATAAAATGTATCCAAATATTTCATCCAGATTACCCAAACTGTATCCAAACTATTGTGACACTGGAACCACAGTGGCTCTAGGGGGCTGAGATTCCGTCATAGTCTAAGGCTGCTTGGGAGTGTCAGGCCTCCAGTGCCGTCTTACTGTGGAGACTGGCCAGGAGAATGGTGCCTGCTGCACCAAAAGCCCATCCTGCAGCGCGCCAATTACTGCAGAGTAAATCACTGGGAACTGACCCACAGTTCAAAAAATAAATTGCAGTAATTCAAACTATGCATTTATTTAGAATGAGGCTAAATATCCAGGAAGAGTTTTCATAGCATAAAAATAATGGAGAAACCTGATGAAGGGGGTAGTGTAATCACCATAATATTGCACATTTAATTGTAGATTAATGATATCAAAATAAACTTAATAAAAAAAATAATAATGGAGAAGAGGGAAACACCCTCAAGTAGCTTAAAATTTTCAGTTCCTTTGACATAGACCCATTTATATACAAATAACTACTTTTAGCTGTTCTGTTTTTTTTTCCCCAATGCTGTTAACAAAAGTCTCTATTTCCATGTGGCCTCCCATTTTATTTCTCTTTTCTTCCTCACTTGCCAATTCCCTTTAAAGTTATTACCATTGTATATTCCACATGGTACAATTTGGAATTTTTTTCACAGACAATTGATAATGAGGAATTAAAAAGCCATTTGACAGATTATTAAGTCATTCCCAAATATATCCCAATATATCTTAAAATGTTTTGTATTTTGAAAAGATATGGATGGGACAAAAAAGATGGTGTACGTATCTGGTGAGTTCAGGTGTTCATTCAGATGGGTGAAGAGTGAGAAGCAGATCTTCTTCCCACCTTATTCCCCATTTCCTCTCTGGAGTCAACCATGGGTACTAATTTCTATGTTATCCTCCTGGAGGATATCATGTAGTCTCTATATATAGTCTGTAGCATATTGTCTTGCATATATAAGCAGATAAATCTATTTATTATAAGATGTAAAATGTACATTTTGGGATTCTGTGAGGTAGTATTTATATTTTTTGGATGTTGTGAGTGAGGCTGTTAGTATTCACACTTTATGAAGTATGGTACTCTACCATAAAGTCTTCACTTTATAAGAGCATATTATGGTCAGGGTTTGAGGCACAAAGGAGTTAGATTTTCACATGCATGCTCTTTGGCTTGGTAATAGAACCAAGTAACAGCACCCAAGAGTCCTGGCTCCCTGGCCTTAAGCACCAATTCACAACACTTTTATAAATGCATAGATCTCTGCCAACTGGAGAGGTAGTCAGATGTAATTTGACACCCGTTCTTTCCAGAAAGTCATAGGTTACCCCTCTACCCCCAAAAAAACCTTTTAAAAGACTCCTGTTAAAGATCTTTTTCCATCCTGTATTTCCTCATTTTTCAGTCTGTTTGGTTTTCAGTTTTCCTTTCCCACCTACTGTTCCTCCTCAAACTGCCCCAACAGATTTTGGGTAGGTTTATGTTACCGATCCATCTTGCAATCTTAATGTTCTAATTCAAAACCCATGTATTAATGTGTACACTATCTGCATTCCTGGAAAACTGTTCCAGTAGAGTATCCTGGAAAATAACCATCGAAGGCGCCCTGCACTGCTTTTATGTCTTTAGAATAAAAGAAGAAAAAATGTTTAAAAAACCCAAACTATTTGGAAGTGTTGTTAGTGTGGGGCTATGAGGAGTAACTTAAGTTTCCATGACTGCTTGCTTTCTAGACCTTATTTTAACTTGAAAATGTCTCTAAACTTACCATTCCTCAGTTTATCTACATTTAAACTGTGTATAAGATATTTGCCCTTGAAGAAGTTTGAGTTGAGGTGGTTCTGAAGCTTCTAGTTAAAAGATGCTATTTAAACTCGGTGACAATTGTTTTAACGCTGACAGCTCAGCACCCTCCCCACTTGCCTCTTATTCTTTTGAACTGCTGTTGTATGGAAGATGGCAATGTAACTTCTTCACTTTTTATTGAACATTTCAAAGAATTCTGTTGCATTCTGCTTGAGACAGGTCTTTGGTAAGAACTGTGGTGCCTGTCACTAGTGGCACAGTGCCTGCTCTGTGTTGTGTGCCCTTGGTGATAAGTTTACATTGAAAAAGAACTTTCTACCTGAAGGTTCCTGAAGCCCCAGCTGAACACACAAGTTCAGTTCTGGCACAGTCCATGCTTGGGTAGAGAACAGCACAGACACTTAGGCTCTGTGTGGATAGAAGGAACGAACTGTCTTGTACTAAAAAGTCTCTCCTTAAGCTCACAAATAGGGATCCTGACAGAGGGCTGCCCTCTGTTTTCAAGGTGACTTGTGATAACACTCATCATGAACTGTAGTCCATGATCTAAACTTTGGTAAACTGTACAGATAAAACTTGTGGTCAGTAGATGGCCATGTGCTCAGTGAGCATCTACTGTGTCTTCTAAGCATTTGTGAATTAACTCAGCAGAATTTGGTGGAGATATGGTGCTGGTAGTACTCTAGAATGTGGGCCAAGTTTAAGAATTGTTTTTATATTCATGCCTTTTTCAAATTACTACTGCAAATCTGAGAGGAAAATTTTAGCCCATCCATAGGTAAGAAAAGTAAAGAGAGGTTAGGTAACTGACTTATGTTTAACCCAGCTAGTAAATGACAAAACCTGTTTTCTATGCTGTGTGCTTTTTGCCCTACTACAGCTTCCTCCTATAATTAATAACGCTTGTATACGTTAGAGCTTTACAATAGCCCTGTAATCCCAATAGTGCATTTGTATAGTGTAGGGCACTACAACAACCCTGAAACCTAAATAGTATAGTATTAATATTTTATAGATGAAGACATTTGAGTACCAGAAAAATACAGTGTCTTGCCTGATGGCACAGAATTATTATGTCGTAGAACAGAGTGCATCTTGCACCTACTTCCAATCCTGAATTCTCTGCTCTTTCTTCTCCACACACCGGGAGGCTAGTGATTTTAGTACTCAGCAACATCTATCAAACCCTTACCACGTATAATGTACTGTGCCAGATGCTATGACTCAAGGCTGAAGAAACAGAATGACATAGCTCTGCCCCTTTATAATGTAATGGGGGAGTTAGGGCAATCACAGGAGAAGAATACCTAACATTCAGTGTAATTACACTAGTATAAGCAAAAGTAAACCAATGTAGTAACATAGTGAAGTAATAACTATGCCGCCACTAATAGTAAACGATTTGAGGCATTATCTTAGGTATCAGACAGCCTTCTGAGAAGTTTTTTATGTTCATTCCTGCTAGTTTGCTCCAGGACCACGTATCAGTATTCATTTTCAGCCTCTGCAGCTCTACTTGCTGCTTCTCCATAGTCTTTAACTATATTCAGGGCTCTCCTAGTTTAAGAGGAAACATCTTGACAATTGCCCCAATTCCCTACTCCCTCATGTTCCTGCCCGGTTTGTCATCCCACCTTTTTCCTCCCTTTCTCATCAAAGCTTCTCAAAATGTTGACTGTACACCCTACTCTCTGGTTGTTCCTTTTCTTTTCCTTTATGACTCTGCTTCCTCTGCCTGTCCCTTAAATATCAGTGTCCCTGAGAGTTCTGTTGTCCTGCTGTTTTTATTCATATTATTTCTTATATCCTGCTAATGTACAGATCTTCACCTCTAGCTCACATTTCTCACCCAATTTCAGACTGCTTGCCTCAGTATCCCACAGATGCTTCAGACTGAACATGTCTAAAATGGAATTCATCGTTTTCCCCTCACACTCGGTCTCTTCATATTTTCTTCTTACTTAATGGCATCACAGTCACGTGGTCACACGTACTGGAAGCCTTGGGGTCAGCCTTGACTCTACCTTCCCCTCAGCTCCTATACTTCCTGAAAAGCTTGCTTTCCAAATGGATCTTGAATCTGCCACTGCTTTCTATTTGTCCTCCTACTGTTTCACCTCAGGCCCTTATCTCTTGCTTCTGTAGTTTTGCAATGTATTTCGTACTTCTCCCTGCTTATGGTGAGTTTTTAAAAGAATTTGTTGTTTTATTCCCTTTCTTGAAACCTCCTGGTTTCTTCAAGTTTCCTACAGAATGAACTTCAGCCTCTTAATGCAGCACACAGGATCTCCTCTGAGCTCCCTATTTAGATCCTCCTATACTGTTTTCTATTAAGTCTCTTATGGTTACTCATATATACCATTGTACTTGCTCATTGGTAAACCTTTTTCATGACATCCCTTCTTCTTTGAGTACCATTTATCTTCCTTCCTTTTCCTGATTATTTTAGTAAAAAGCTTGATATCTGATAGTTGCAACTACAGAGGTCAATTAGTTACCTCTATTTTGATTTATATTTAATACAGATCTTAGGCCACCCCCACAAGATAATGAGTTAGCAGGCTGTCAGGAGTTAGCATATTGTTTAATCTTACCTGTTTTAACCCATGCACAGGTACTGAAAGGATGCTGGAGTTACTGTATGTTTGGATCCTTAGCTGAGGTTAGATAAGTGCAGACTCTACCCAAACTCAAAACCAAAAGAAATGACATTCTGAATTAGTTAGAAGTCCATTTGTAAGTGACTGGAAAATTGAAAAAAACAGTGGCTTATTTATCTTTCACTGAAATTTCCAGAGATATATGCAACCCAGTACCAGTATGGCAGCTCAGTTTCATGACATCCTCAAGGACCCGGATCTACGCTGCACCTACCTTAGAGCATGTTCCTTGGGTTTGTAGTGCAGGGTGGCATCTGTTTTCTAGGCAGTAGACTCGAGGAAGAGCCAGAGAAGGACGGCAGAGCACACTTTGGCCATGCTTTAAGGGTGATTCCCAGAAGCTGCCATAGAATACTTCCTTTATTTCTAACCTCTAAACTAGAACTTAATCATATACTCATTCCTACATAAAAGTAACTATAAGCACAGTTAAAAAAATGTCTTACTGTGGAAGAAGAGGAGAATGGGTTTTGAGGGATAAATGTCAAAGGATTCATCCAAACTCTGTAGTCTGATGACTCGCCCACACTTTCCTTTTTAGTCCTTTTTCCTATTGTTTATACATGAACCCTGTGCCCCCACCAGAAGTCGTCCTGTTACCCTCGGCTGGGAATGACCACCCTGTAGCACAGTTAATCTGCTTTGCAGTTGTCATTTGCTGAATTGTATTGCTGCCATTTCTCTCCATATGTAGCTTCCCTAAATCAGATGGTTTCACCACAGTGCAAATTCCTGGGGACAGTGTCCATGTCTTAACATGTCTGTAGTGCCTAGCCTACTGCCTAAGAAATAACTGGCTCTCAATATTTCATGTATGAGTAAGTAATTTTAATGATTTCTTGGTTTCTTGTAGAATTTTAGGGAAAGAAGATGGATCAACCTAGTGGGAGGAGTTTTATGCAAGTATTATGTGAAAAATACAGTCCTGAAAACTTTCCTTATCGTCGTGGTCCTGGGATGGGGGTCCATGTTCCAGCCACACCTCAGGGCTCTCCTATGAAAGGTAAGAAAGATGTGACCTACACATTTATTTACTGGAGCTTACATAGGACATTAAACCATATACTGCCTTGTTTGGAGAAGACTTCTTTTATTTTGAATGAGTCAAATTGTTTCTCCCTTGCTATGTTTTCAGCTTTTTGAAAACCTGAAAGACTTGTTTTCTTCTGTATTAGCCAAAAGGCATTTTAGTGACACTCATAGGGCAAGAACTATATTTGAGTGATAATATTTCAAAGATGTATTCTTTCAAGGAACTTGGAGTGTGCAAGATAGGACAAGACTGGCCTGTGTCCTCTGTGACCTTACAGCCTTTTGGATTATAAGATATTCACATTACAAAGATATAATACAAGTTTATGTTGAGTCAAAAAATGGCATAGTGATTGGGAAAGAAATTTAGAAGAGAGTTAATTAGTATGATCAGGAAAGGGTTTAAAGCTGTGAGACTTGAACTACCCCTTAAAGAATGTAGACTAGAGGAGACAGAAATTCTAGGAGAGGGGTAATGCTGTGAGCAAAGATCTGCAACTAGAAAGGGTCCAGGTGTAATTTTTGCTTGCATTTTAGCTTAATGTTATTAATAGTTCTTGGAGGTAGTTGAATATTGAGCAGTGTTGTAGTTTCTATGTCCAAAGGTTACTGAGTGTTTGTTATTTCTCAATACAATGGCCACTCCATATAAACTGGGATGGCAGGAAGAAGTAGACTTTTTACTTGGTCATTTTTTTTCAGGATCTTTCTCGTTCTGAGAAATTTGATATTGAAAAATCATATAATTTGAGGCCTCCATTAATAAAATAGTACCTTTGTGAGTCCTTGTTTTCTACCAAATAGGGAAGAGTGGTTGAATTCTCATGGTTATTCTTTTTATTAGAGATAATAATAATGATTTTATTGATACATGTATTTTTGAACAAGGCAGTAGTTTAACTACCCCAGTTTGACAAGATTCACTGAATAGTTAAGACTGCAACACTTTCTGCCATTATAATTACATTTTTTAAGAAGTCTAACTTTCATAAGGGATACATGCTACATGGATATGAAATGGGAATGATTCATGAACAAGTATGCAAGAAGGAGATGTAGAGTTTCAAATGGATCCACTTAAGTGAGGATTTCTTGAATGATACGAACTGAAGAACACAGTGTTTTAGCAAATGGGCTATCTAGTGGTGTGAGATCATTTCCAAAGGCAGCAAAAGGTGAAAATACACAACAGATAGAGGGAAAAGAGCTATCCAGAATGATACTTTTGAACTAAATTTAAAAAAGAGAATTGAGGCCAATAAGAAGCTTGTGGTAGTCCAGACAAGAATCCCTTGGCTCTGGTGTCCAGATGGTTAAGATGATGGCATGGGTGATAGCTGTGTCATTGGTAATTGAGATAAACAGTCCTGTCAGGAGGTACAGCCTAAGGACTTTTTTGGTGGTACTAGTCCAGTACTTCTAATCTCCTCTTGTCTCCATTTAGAGCTCTGTACCCCTGGGTCCCATCATATCCTGTATTTTCCAGTTCCTTCTATAATGTCATGCAGTTTGATTTTGATTCCTGGAGGATGAATGTATGTAGACAAGAATTGGGCTATTCAGAAAGTGTTTTGTTTCCCCCATGACTCAGATCGCCTCAACCTCCCAAGTGTCCTGGTGTTGAACAGCTGTGGAATAACGTGTGCGGGAGATGAAAAAGAAATCGCTGCCTTCTGTGCTCATGTGTCAGAACTAGATCTTTCTGACAACAAACTGGAAGACTGGCACGAGGTAAATGTACTGCCTTTTGGTAAAATGTAGCAATAATCATTGTATTATTGTTTATATTGTTACATAGTCTGCTCAATTCTTGATTCTCACTTGTGATTTCTTATTGTCTCTATGTCTCAGGATAAATACCTGACCGCTTCACCTGTTCTGTTTATTAATTTTGTTATTGCTGACTTGTTTTTCATTAATGTGAGAAGCACTGAGGAACTTTATTCCAGGTATCAAGAAGTTAATAAGACTACAGAGGTTTAGACTCAACAATGTGTAAACTTTTCTACTGTTTCACTGGTGGACATATCCTATGCTCATTCTCTACTACTTCACATTTATTAGTATAAATTGACAAAATTGCTTGAGCTTGAAACTATGTTATACCAATATTTGTTGTTACTGAAATTTATTCCAAATTCCAAAAGTATTTTAGAACTTTATCTTACTTTATTAAGTTACTTTGGTAGTTTGACATAACTTATGTCTTTTGACCTCAGAGTAACTCTAAACCAAGTACACAAGTAAAACTAATAACATTCTCTCCTACTATTATATATAATATTCCTACCTGATATTAACATTACCTGATAGAAGCTACCCTTAAGAAAAGGGAAAGATTGTTCTTCCTACTTGATTCATTTTCTTGCCTTAATTTAGGCTCTTACTCTTGCTTGGACTATTGGAAAAGCTTCCTAATGGATTTTCCTGCCTCTGGTTTTATTCTTCCTCTAAGCTGTTTTCTGCAGTGCTGCCAGACTCTTTTTAATAAAATGAAATACGGTTTTGACACTCTTCCTGATCGAAATCTTTTAGTTGCTTTTCACTGCCTAGAAACTAAGGTCTGAACTCTCTAAGTGTGGCCCTCCATCATGTAGTCCTTTGCTATTTCTAGAGCTTTATCTCCATCTTTAGCCACAGGCCCTTTCACGCAGCTCATGATAAACTCGACATGAACATCTTCCTTACTTTTATTCATTCTGAATGTACCGTACTGTTCCTCCTCTTACCTACCCTGCCACTTCCTATGTATCTTTCAAGACTTGGCCCAGGTTACTATTCCTCTGTGAAACTTTCCCTGGCCCTCACTCACGCCGTCAGATTACCGTAGCACCTGTGTCATGCTGCGCTGAAACAATTTGTAACAACGTAATCACTTGCTTTCTTGACGGTTTTCCTACTAGACTATGAGCTTATTCAAACTGGAGATTTTTGTCTTTTTTATCATCAGTGCCCAGCATACTACGTATTCAAGTGTTGGTTGAATGCATTAATGAACAAATGATATCATAAGGATTGATCAAGAAGACCACTTGCTCCAACTTTTCCTCTGATCTTAAGAAAGTCACTTCATTCTTTAGTGCTTTAGTTTGCTCATCCGTAAGACAGGGTTGCTGATAAAATTAATTGTTAAAGGTACTTTGTAGGTATTAGATGCTTTTCAAATTCTAAGACAGCTTTTTGGTTTAAGAGAAATCTATATAACCTAGTTTTCTTCAGTTTTTCTTATATTTGTCCATCGCATAATCTTGTTTAATCTGGTAATTGTGCTCCTGGTTGTATTTCCTATTTTTATTAAGATGTTTACCAAAATTCTTTGAGCTGCATGCCTCTTGATTTCTAAGTGACTTGTTACTGTATGCATGTGTAATGGGCTGTTCAGGAAACAGTCTCTGTACATGTATTGATTGGTTTACTTATGTAAACAACTGGGATAGTTCATTGTTCAACAAGTTTCAGTCTGTGCCTTCTTGGTCCTTTGAAACGCTTACTTGGCATGTATGTTCTAACCACACTGCACAGATGCAAAAAGAACACGTTGTTCAGCCACTTTCTCCACAGTCCCCAGTAATCCTACTACTGAACCTCTGGTGAGAATTTTTTGACCTGCATGGTGACAAGTCAAACCAAGTCTTCCTCTGCATCATTTCAGCTCCTATGGTCACAGGCTGATTCTCCTAAATTTGTTTCTTTGAGAAATAAAATTTCACAAAGGTTTTGTGCTTTGACCTATGCTTTGGCTACATACATAAGCTTTTGCTAGCTGGCAGCAACAGTTTACTAGTGACATGGTTGCTACCTTAGAAGAATGATTTATGTCAAGATGGATCCGAACACAGAGTTTACACTAGGTAATTCAGTCTTTTCTCTGCTTAGACAAAGGTCTACACCAAATATTTTCCAGGCCACGTTGATACATACAGCCAGAGTAGAGTGCAGTCTGTGTGTCCTGTGTATGCTCCACAGCCTGTTCTCAGGCAGTTTTCACATAAACCTTTGTTGCTATTACGCTTCAGATTTTCATTTTCCAGTTTATTTTTGTTTTTAACATTCCTTTATATTTTGTCCTTTGTTGATCCCAGTCTTGTAGAATATATGTCAGAGCACAGAGAGATGGGAGAAATACTGACAGCAAAAGATACTGATTTTTAGGATTGATTAAACTCTTTGCCAGCTTACAAATGCTTCACAGGCCACAGTTTTAAGACATTACATTTCAATCCCATTACAACCCATATATCTGATTACCAAAGAGATCATTTGTCCCTAGCCATTAACTAGGTTTAACTTCAGCCAGTATTTGATATAACAATGTGGAACAAAATAATATAGTTTGGCCTTTTATTGGTTTGAATGGTTGCTAATGTTATGAGTAACTTCTTTTATACTTTAAACTACCGGCTGCTGTATATCCAGAGACTAAGATAAATATGAGTGAGAAGTATAATACTTTTGGGGGAGGCAAAGATTGTCTCCATCATTCTCAAATTGGGCACCTATGTGTAAAAAAAAAATGCAGTCTTTAGCTTTTGACTTGAAGTTTTGACTAAGTAGATTTTGTCTGACCTTTCCCAAGGTATCTCCTTTTTGCTCCTTTCCTTATCAAAACCATTCTATAAAAGAAATTAAACCAAGTAGGTGAGGGGAGGGAGGAATTCACCACTCAAGTGAGGTAGAGAATAGGTTGGGTATAAATTTAAAGATTGTTATCTTATAAAACTTTACCCATTTTTCTTAAAACTTTGGTTTCCTCCTTTTTAGATGTCAGAGTAGAGGGTCTTCTATCAAGTCATAGAATTGTGGAGACCTAAAAGGTGATCTACGTTTATCTCCACATGCCTGCACATAACTCAGTGCAGCTGGACGAGTCCTTTTTATTTTTAGATTTAAAAAAAGTCAATATATTGACCTAGAAAGTCACTGAATGTTTGTCAGCCTTTTGCTATTAGGACATTTTTCTTCCACAAGTAAATTTAACTGTGTAATGAATATAATATTTTCTGGAATTTTATAATTAATTTAAAGTTACTCCAAAATCCTTCTTTAATTTCAGCCTTTTGAAGAAAATATTTATTTCTAACACATATTATTTTTCCTGCTTGAATTATTAGACTACAGTCCAACTTTATCTTTTAAGGATATTCCAGGGCTAATGAGTCACTATTCTAAATCTTTATTCTCATTGGACAGTAGGGTAGATACGGACTATTAAGATTGCATCACGTATCTGCCAGCCTTGTGAATTCTCCAAGAAATTGCTTCACAAACCCTTAAATTATCCATTGTGGGGGGGCATTTTCCTTTTTATTATAAAAATGAAATAAGATAACGTGGTGGTCAGCGAAGGGTTTATTTAACTGGGCAACACTGTAATTAGCAGTTACTCCTTATGCTGTGGTTTGAGGATGGTTTATCTTCATCTCTTTTTGCTCTTTAAAAAGGTAAAGTGTAGCCGGTCACTATCTTCTGTATGAAAGTCTTTCATATCGTTAGGATTCAGGTGGTAGAGTGCATTAATGGGTAGGACCCTCTGTGTTGTGGCCAAGGCAAAAACCTTAAACCCTAGCCCCATGTCACACAAATGCTTGGTACCATTTCATCACAAAAGGAATTAAACAGGAGAATATATACAGACTAATATAAATTCTTTACATTTTAAACTGAAATCTAGTGTGTTTTCTTTAAAAGATTGCTCAATTTCTTTTTTATTGGTAAAATGTTAAGAATGGTACCACTTCAAAGGGTTAACATGTAGAATAGCTGAGAGAGTGTGAGGACCATTCCCTCTGACATACTTCTCTGAAACTTCTTGGAATTAGTCTACTTCTCACTGATTTTAGAGCTCTTGAACTGGATAGGCACATAGATCTGTGTAAAGTACAGACTACTTTTTCTTTCTACCCATAGCTTTCAACACGGGATACCTATAAACCTCAGAAAAGCAACAGGTATCCGGGTCCCATCCATGAAATTTGTCCCACTTTTGAAGCTTCTGGTTCAACAGTTTATGGTGGATCATGGGAATCAGCACATTTTTGAAATTCTAACAATGATTTTAAATATGACATATTTAAATAAAAATAAATATGCTATGACATAAGCCACGGTTGAGACATTGGTTCATACTATACTTAATCAAGTTAGTAATGGTTACATTTATGGAATGATTTTGTGCCACTAATTTATTCAACAAACATTAAATGCCCGCTCTGCAGTGGTGAACTAGGTAGGTGCTATTCCTCCTTTCACAGGGTTTACGTTCTGCTGAGGAGTAGGTAAGGAAACAGGTTTCTAAAAGATGTACCAATCACCGTATTAAGTGCTTTATCATCCTACCAGCAATCCTGTGAAAGGGGTGGGTGCTCTTTCCTCTAGGTCACAAGTGAGGAAACCAAGATTTAGAAAGGTTATGTAACTTGTCAAACCACACAGCTAGGAAGTGTTGGGACCTATAAACCCAAGTTTCCTGACTCTAAAACTGGTCCTAACTATCCTTTCATACTCCTTTTCTTATAACGTTTAGTTACTGCATTGCCAGGTGTTTAACACTAAATCCATTTACTGGGCTCCTGACATTTATTTCACACTTGTTTAAGCCAGCTCTTCATTTTTTTTCTGATTATATTTATAATTTGCTAGTTGTAATTTACCAACTAGGTATAGTCTACTGAAAAGAACAATGCCTCAGATTTTTAAATCCTAGATTTGGCTTTTGTGACTCTGAGGCCTTAGTCAAATTATTTAACGTCTCTGAGCCTAGATTTCTTCCTTTATTAAAATAAAAATAATATTTATCTTGAAAGTTGTTTTGAGAATTTAGTGAAATAAGCCATGTCAAAGAGACTAATACCATGCAGAGCAAATAGTAAAGTCACTAATGCTCATTTCCTTTTCTTTTCAACCTTTTTGTCTACCAAATTGCTAGCTAAATCATTAAATTGATTATCATGTTTTCTCTTTCACTATATAGTTAGGGATAGTTTTTGTTTTTGTGTAAATATTTTATAGTTTGGTACATCTTTGAACCATGCTGAAACTGTTTTCTAATTGACTGTGACTGTGTAGCCAATTTTGAAAACCTAAACTCTTAGCAGTTGTCTTCAGTAAACCTTTAATTAGCCTTTATGTTGTACTGAGGATGGAAGTAAGGATTCAAGAACAATTAACATGACCCAGTCTCAGCTCTTTTGAAACTTGGAGCCTCAGATGTCATCTAAACTATCTTTTCTCCATTATCAAAGATAGTATCATATAAAACATAGTCCAGAATCTTGCCAAAGGAAACATGGGAAATCTTTCTTTTGTACCATTAATTTTCAGTTATGCCACTATTTCATAGAAAGATTAATTACTTGCCAAGATTTCTGGGTAAATCTTGGGTACTGTCTGTGGGTACCATCTATGGGTACCCCATCTGTGGGTACCATCACTAACATAGGCCTTCCTGATGTGAGTGGCCCTTGCCTGGAGCCCCACTTGCTTAGGCTTTCTTGAGCATGATTGCTATTTAAAAGCTCTGATTACTGCCTCATATGCTTTTCTTTTTTTCTTCCTAGGTCAGTAAAATTGTGTCAAATGTTCCCCAGTTGGAGTTTCTAAACTTGAGTTCCAACCCTCTGAATTTGTCGGTTTTAGAAAGAACATGTGCTGGGTCCTTCTCTGGGGTTCGCAAACTTGTTCTCAACAACAGCAAAGCTTCTTGGGAGACCGTCCACACGATACTGCAGGAGTTACCAGAGTAAGCCCAGAGAGCACGATGGAGAGGGCCTGTGTTGCCATCTGTGTTAGTACATAGGATCACTGCTGATCTCCCATCTTAGAAATGCTAGAACTGCAGATTGAAAGGAAAATGAGCTTAGAAAAATGAAGTAATCAGAATGAGGCTATGAGAGCAATCTGGTAGCTTTTTCATTGTAATACTTGTTCAGTGTTGAATGACACCAAGACATAGGATATGTCATCCTTTGGCTAAAAAATATCCCTGAGAAGCACTTATCATTTCTAGATCAACCCAACCTTTCTTCATTTTAATCTTCTGATTACCTGATTTCAGAATTTTGCCTCAGCCCTTTTCTTTGGGAGGAAAAGAAATCATAGTATCTCTAAAATATACAAACTCTTAGATGATTAAGTACCTAGCTGGCCTAATGGAAAATGGCAGCTTATTCTTATTCAATAATTGAAGCAAGAAATTACCTTTTTGTTTGTCAGTTTAGAAATACTTTGTTATGTTTGTTTCTATCTATCTTTGAGTATGCACAGAAGTGTCCAGAGGAAGTAGTTTAAGGAAATATATGAAGCTGAAGTTTGTCTAAATATGGAAATTATCAAAGCCTTTCAGAATCTGGTCTCACCCCATTTATTCCGTCTTTGTTTCTTACTCTCACTCTAGTGATATTAGTTTCCTCCTTGCCCACAACATCTAACATGGCCTAGAATGAGCTATTAAACCCCCATTCCACTTACTAACCAAATGACCTTTGATGAGCTAGTTAACATCTTTGAGCTCTGTTTCCCAGTTTATAAAATGGGCATAATTGTATCTACGTTGCAGAAAATAGAAGTACAGTCTATAAAGCACCTGACACAGGGCCTGACACAGGGTAGAAATTCAGTAAATGTTAGTTATTATTTCTGTTTCTAAACATTTGTTCATGTTGTCTCTGGGATTTTCTGTTATTTCCTCTCAATTTATGCAAGTCTACTCCTTCAGGGCCAGGATTATTGTAACTACCAATTTCATTTCCATTCCTGTATATGAACTACTCTTGTACTTACAGTTAGTACCGCTTAATTCAGCACTTAATTATTTAACCACAAAATTAATTTAGTACTGGGTTATTGCCCTGCTGTTTTCTGTATCTTAGATTTGTCTTCCCAGCTATAATGTCAGGAAGACATCCTTCTATTTTCTCTACAAACCCTGTCAGAATCTCACACATAGTAGGCCCTTATTTATTAATGGAATGAATAAAAATAGGTGCAAATTAGAAACTTAACTGCTGCGAACAATAAAATATTTCCTTTTCTCTCTGCAGTTTGGAGGAGCTCTTCCTGTGCCTTAATGACTATGAAACAGTGTCTTGTCCTTCGATTTGCTGTCCTTCTCTTAAGCTACTGCATATAACAGACAATAACCTCCAAGACTGGACTGAAATACGAAAGTTAGGAGTTATGTTTCCTTCACTGGATACTCTTGTCCTGGCCAACAATCATTTGAATGCTATCGAGGAGCCTGATGATTCATTGGCCAGATTGTTTCCTAATCTGCGATCCATCAGCCTCCACAAGTCAGGTGAGGTGCAGGCTTGTGCTCATTCTCCATGCAAAGTGATCTGAGCTTATGCATGAAACACAATGAAAGTGTCCTCCTTTCAGTCATAGCTCTGCCTTCTTATAGGATGCATTTTCAGGAGTGACATGTAGATGCCTATTGATTAGCTCGATTTAAGCTATTCATTCATTTTCTTAAATGCTTTGCTAAATATCAAGGGGCAAAGCATCATATTAGCTATTTTATTTTTAATTTTATATGTAAAAGAGGTCATGTTATAAAGGATTGAAGTGAAATTGATGAATTAGGTAGTAAAAGGCAGAGTAGAAAGGCTGCAGAGAATTGCAAACTGGTCTATTTTGTCTGGCTTTATGTTAAGGAATCCCAAGTGCTATGCCTTTCAAATGCTCACATTTCTTTTCTAGTATTTATATATAATTAATTGCCAGTTTGTTGCCATTTGATTCTGTATATCACAGGAATGCATATTTTAGCCTATTTTAAAATACTAACTTTATTTTTTAGAACAGTTTTAGATTCACAGTAAAGTTGAGCAAAATGTACTGAGAGTTCCCACATACTCTGCCTCACATAACTCAATCTTTCCTACTGTCAACGTCCAAGCACCAAAATGAGATATTTATTATAATTGAACCTATATTGACACGTCATCATCCAGAAGTCTGTAGTGTACATTAGGGTTCACTCTTGGTGTTCCACATTCTACAGGTTTGGACAAATGTGTAATAACATGGAGCCACCATTGTAGTATCATATAGAATAGTTTCCTCGGCGTCCCCTCTGCTCCGCCTGTTCATTCATCCATCCCTCCTCACCCAGTCCCTGACAACTGCTGATCTTTTTACTGTCTCCATAGTTTTGCGTTTTGTCATATAGTTGGAATTATATGGTATGTAGCCTTTTCACGTTGGCTTCTTACACTCAGTAGTGTGCAGTTAAGTTTCCTCCATGTCTTTTCATGGTTTGATAGCTCATTTCTTTTTTATGCTGAATAATATTCCATTGTCTGGATGTACCACAGTTTATCCACTCACAAACTAAAGTACATCTTGATCACTTCCAAGTTTGGGCAATTATGAATAAAGCTGCTGTAAGCCTCCATGTACAGGTTTTTGTGTGGATGTGAGTTTTCAGCTCATTTGGGTAAATAAATACCAAGGAGTGAAGTTACTACATGATACAGTGAGAGTATGTTTAATTTTGTAAGAAACTGCCAAAATGGCTTCCAAAGTGGCTGTACCATTTTGCATTCCCACCACCAATGACTGAGAGTTGCTGTTACTTCACACCCTGGTGAGCATTTGAGGTTGTCAGTGTTTTGGATTTTGGCTGTCCTAGTAGGTGTGTATTAGTGTCTCGTTATTGTTTTAATTTGAAATCCCTGATGACACATGATGTTGAACATCTTCTCATGTGTTTACTTGCCATCTGTGCATCTTCTTTTGTGAGATGTCTGTTCAGATGTTTGGCCCATTTTTTAATCGAGTTGTTCATTTCCTTGTTGTTGAGTTTTAAGCATTAAACTTTGTATATTTTAGATAATAATCCTTTATCAGATGTGTCTTTAGCAAACGTATTCTCCCACTCTGGCTTTTCTTCTCATTCTCTTGACATTGTCTTTCAGCCTATTTCTCAAAGCAACTACATAACTAAAAGTAACTCAAATCTACAGCTGAGAAAAACATAAGCAGTTTAATTCTCCAGAGTGGTTGTAAGGGTGGGAATTAAGTTTTAAAAACCAGTATTTTGCATAAGGAAGCTATTTATTTCACAACTCAACACCCCTTGAGCTAACTTTATTCCTCCTCCTCCTAGACAGAAATGCCACTCTGAAGGAAAGGAAACGGTTGTGACTTGGGGTAGCTATGCAAAAGAGCCACATATTGTTGCCCTCTGCCTTTTCCCCTGCTGAACGTTGATAAAAATAGGAAGGGACTACGTTGTTCCCTGAAATGGATTTAATGTGTTATAAAATTGACTAGCTTCCATATTATAGTAGTATTTTTCCTACCAGTGCCTGGTCTTGACTTGGATGATACATTTGCCCACAGCCATAGGAAGAATTTCATTTTAGGATTAAACAATCTTAATTTGTTGTTCTTCCTTCAGAGTTTTGTTTGTTTCAAATTTTGAATGTTTTCCCTGTCCCCCAAATGAGGGCAATGTGAAAGAGAGATAATATTTAGTTTCTGGTTCTATTGACCTTGTCCCATTTTAGAATTTGTTAGGTAAAAATTTGAGTCTAACAGTATCAGTTCTGATCAATAGTTATGTTCTATGAGTCTTTCTATATTTGATGACATCACATTTCTGGTAATCATGGCATACAACCTGCTTATTGAAACTTCCAGTATCCTCCCTTTATAAGCTATTTGGGTAGAGAATCAATAGATGAGTGGATGTTGAAGAATAAAGGTCTCTACCTGACCCACGGGATTACAGGAATAGGAGAGGCTGTAGGGAAGTTTCCATGGTGTTTACGTATATTCCATTCTTTCCTTGGATAAAGAAAAATATCAGGATATCTAGTTTGTGGCCATTTTAACATTTCTGCTATTAACTGAAGTAATTTTTTTTGCTATGTTTATCTTCTTGTGTACTTTTCGGGGTTTACTTAAACAATATGTTTCTCAAATTAGGTTTGCAGTCCTGGGAAGACATTGACAAACTAAATTCATTCCCCAAACTTGAAGAAGTCAGATTGTTAGGAATTCCTCTTCTGCAGCCATATAGCACCGAGGAGCGAAGGAAATTGGTAATAGCCAGGTCTGTTGTCCTGATTACTCTGGTCTCTATTCTCAGGGCCTTGCTATTTCATCAAAGGGATAATGCATTGTTTGGGGGAGAATACACTGTAAGTTTATTCCTCTTTGAAAAAAAGACTGTGATTGCTTCTGTAACTTCTATGACTGGAAATAATACAATAGGACAAGAAAAACGTATGATGTCATTGACCTGTCAGGACCACTGAAAAATACCCTTAAAAATACATTCTATTTTTATACTTTTTGATATTTGCAATATTTGAAAAAATTTTGGGTCACAAAGAAAAGTAGGTGTAATGAGTTCTATTTTCATTGCCCTTATTTTTTCTGTTAACATAGTGGACATTTCAAGTGTAAATACCTGAAAATTGGACCGTTTTATTAGTGTAAAACATGAGAGAGCAGCCTGTTTTTTTCTTGAATATAGATTGACTTAAATATAACTAATATATTGTTATCTTCCTCCTCTGACTCCTGCCTTAATGTCTCAGTCTCTGCCCCATATGGACCACTGAAAAATACCCCATTACATTTATTTTGTATGAGATTTTAACAGCAGTAAGATTTGGGCTCAGATATAAAGGGCCATGGAGCTTTCATTTGTTCTCTTTGTGTACTATACAAAGTGGTTTTGAAAGGGAAACAGTAGGCTTTAAGGGTCCCTAAAGAAGAGTGGTTCTTTAAACGGTGTTGATCTTTCTGACTTTATTTTCTTTACACAGTTCTTTTGTAATGATAATAAATTAATTCCTGAGCTGTATAACCAAATTGTAACTGACTACTTTGTAGACCTGTGCTGTCCAATATGGTACCAATAGGCATGTGTGGCTTTTCAGTACTTGAATTATGGCTAGTTTGAGTTAAATATGCTGATGTAAGTGTAAAATAAACCCTGGATTTCAAATACTTTATATTAAAAAAAGTAAAATATCTCATTAATTATTTAGTATTGATTATAGGCTGACATTGAAATCTAGATAAATTAAACAAAATAAGTTACTAAAATGAAGTTCACCTGTTTTATTTTAATTTTTAAAATGTGCCTACTATAGGATTTATTTTTATTTTTAAAAATTTTTATTGAAATTTTGTTGACTTAATATTATATTGGTATCAGGTGTACAACATAGTGATTCAACAATTACATACATTGTGAAATGCTCACCATAAGTATAGTCACCAACTGTCACCATTCAAAGTTACTGCAATATTATTGACTATATTCCCTATACTGTACTTTTCATCCCCATGACTTATTTATTTTATAATTGGAAGTTTGTCCCTATCCCCTTCATGTATTTTGCCCTTTCTCCCACTTACCTCTACTGTGGCAGCCATCAGTTTGTTCTTTATTTATGAGTCTCTGTTTTGTTTGTTTATTTTATTTTTTAGATTCCACATATAAGTGAAATCATTCGGTATTTGTCTTTTTACTGTCTTAGTTCACTTACCATAACACCCTTAGGGTCCATCCATGTTTTTGCAAATGACAAGATTTCACTCCTTTTTATGGCTAATAATACATATGTACTACATGTTCTTTATTCATAGACACTTGTTTTCATATTGACTATTTTATATAATGCTGCAATAAACATAGGGGTGCGTATATCTTTTCAAATTAGTGATTTTGGGTGGGTTTTTTTTTGGGTAAATACCCAGAAGTGGAATTACCAGGTTGTATGATATTTCTATTTTTAATTTTTTGAGGAAACTCCATACTGTTCTCCATAGTGGCTGCACCAATTTGCATTCCCATCAGCAATGCACAAGAGTTCCCTTTTCTCTACATTCTAGCCCACACTTGTTATTTCTTGCTTTTATGATACTAGTGATTCTGACTTCTGTGAGGTGTATTGATCATTGAGGTTTTGATTTGCATTTGATGATTAGTGATGTGGAGCTTCTTTTCATGTGTCTGTTGGCCATCTGTATGTCTTCTTTGGAAAAATATCTATCAGGTCCTCTGCCCATTTTTTAATCAGATTATTTGCTTTCTTGGTGTTGAGTTACATGAGTTCTTTTTGTATTTTGGATATTAGCCCCTTATTGAATATACCATTTGCCAATATAGTTTCCCATGCAGTAGGTTGCCTTTTTGTTTTGTTGATGGTTTCCTTCACTGGGCAGAGCTTTTTAATTTGATATTGTCCCACTTGCTTAATTTTGCTTTTGTTTCCCTTGCCTGAGGAGACAGATCCAGAAAAAAAATTGCTAAGGCTGATGTCTAGGAGTTTACTGGCTGTGCTTTTTTTTTTCAGGAGTTTTATGGTTTCAGGTGTTACATTTAGGTCTTAATCCATTGTGAGTTTATCTTTGTGTGTGGTGTAGGAAAAGTGGTCCAGTTTCATTCTTTTGCATGTAACTGTCCAGTTTTCCCAGCATCATTTATTGAAGAGACTGTCCTTTCCCGTGTATATTCTTACCCCCTTTGTCATAGATTAATTGACCATGTAAGTAACAGTTTATTCTGGACTCGCTGTTCTATTCCATTGATCTAGATGTCTGTTTTTGTGTTCTGATTACTATTATAGTATGTTTTGAAATCAGAGAGCATGGTATCTCCATCTTTGTTCTTCTCTCCCTCAAGATAGCTTTGGCTATTTGAGATCTTTTGTGGTTCCATACAAATTTTAGGATTATTTGTTCTGGTCTGTGAAAAAATGCTATTGGTATGAGAATTTCAAATTACATATGTGGTTTGCATTATATTGAAGTTGGACAGTGCTGCCTAGAATCCTATTTTGAAAGGTGAGGTATGAGGTAAAAGGTCAGTGTCACACCTGAAAATGAAACTGTAGATATTTTTTATCCTTTTCTTTTATACCACTTTAGTTCATGTCACCAGTTGTACACAAGCAGAGCCACATTAAATGTGTTCTTTCAAGAGAATAAGACTGGGTCCTCAAACCAATAATTTTATTTTTAAAGCTGTATCTTTTTAGTATCTTTAAATATCATTTTTGGGTTTTTCCTTACAGATTGCCATCAGTTTCCAAACTCAATGGCAGCGTTGTCACCGATGGTGAGCGAGAAGATTCTGAGAGATTTTTCATTCGTTACTATGTGGATGTTCCACAGGATGAAGCGCCATTCAGGTAGGAATCTCTTGTCAGTTTAACGGCACTTTAGCAGAGCTTGAGGCGATTTAAGATCTATTGTTTTGGCACATCTAATAATTTGTCATTGGACCCTCTTAGAGGACTTTGATGATAGATTTTTTTTAAAAAGGAAGAAATACAAAAGCAAACCTATTTTATCTCATTTTCTACAGTGTATTTCTTCTAGCCTTGCGTTTGTATTAAGAATGGTTGGGTAAGTATTTGGCTACTGTAGTAGTTCCCACCCCATACTCCATATCATCAATTCCTTTGTGGTCCTCCTCTTCAGGAGCACATTTTCATCTACCCTCAACATTGGTGTCTTCTTTTACATTGCATCTGCATTTAGGATATACAAAGTTCTGCATTTTGGAAGATTTGTCAAATGTGCATTAGTTCTGTAGAGTCTGAGAAGAGAACTGGAAAACAGACTCCTGAGGAGATACTAGAGGAATTAAGATGGTTAATTAGGATGGTTAAGCCTGGAGAGAAATGCTGAGAGCTACATTAGTAATTACCTTGAAGTATGTGAAGAGTTAATATATGTAGTTTTGTGGTGAATGCCCTTTAATATTCTCTAAATGTCAAAAGAAATGTAGCAAGTATGATATAGGTAAACATATAAGAAAAAAATACCCCCTAAAACAGGTTCATAGGTGTTGGTAACTGGAATCAGTTACCAAAAAAGTTAAATGCTTTCTTTAATGACTTTAAAAATAATATGAAATCCCATTTGATAGAAAGAGTTTCAGACAAACAAGATGCAAGTTAGGATTGAATGTGAGTCAATCACTTGGTGTTTCTGGTTACAAATTTCTGTGATTCCAGTTCATTCTTACTAAACTACCTAGTTTTTCTCCAAGTTCTCTATTAATATTTATGGACTTAAAGGGGGTTGGCATTCTGTAAGGTTCAACCAGTGCTGTATGAAAAGGTTTTGTTGTATTAGTAGTAGTATTTTAAAGCTTAAGCCTTTAAAAAATATTAGACAAATTAAGTAAGGATTTTGAAGATAGCCTTTTAAAATTACTTAAGAACTGCCAAGTAGGGAGAAATACATTATCACTGTGCCTTATAACACCACCCAGAAATATTAAGTTAAACAGCATGAAAATTTTCTTTAGGTAAAAAAATGGTCTAATTATCTATAGTTTCATTTGATTCAATCTAACATTAATGGAAGAAGCAAATACTCTGGCTTTGAGCATAAGCCTGTCATTATAGTTTACTTAACTTCCAGTGTGCTACAAGAGTCATGGTGTATTTATGCAGTAAATTGTTTTCTGTCCCTGATAGCAAAATTATCCTGAAGTGCGTGATGCCTGTGTCCTAGTTGATGTTCTTGAATTTGAGGTCATAGAAATCATCTTCAGTTGGGGAAAAATTTATCAGAAAGATACTGAGATACTGAGAAACTAAAGAATTGTTAGGCAGGCTGAAGAACCAGGCATAGACAGAAACCAAGGAAAGCAAGGACAGCCAAGGCCTCCCCACTCATGGCCGGCTTCATATGTCTCTTCTGGCACTGGGATCGCTAGACACCACAGTGCTGGTTGTTGCCACTTCCACTGGACGCTGGCAACTGTGTCATGGACTTTTGATTCCCCATAACTGCGGAAAATAATCTCTCCCTGACCTTTGGCTCAGTCCCTAAGGTCAGAAATCTACAACTAACTAATAGATTGGCTATGTTTAGGGCATATGCTCACACTTTGTCTCCCAAGAGATAGGGAGAGAGATTGTCTCTCCAGTTTGGCTTCTGCAATGACATGTAGAATCTTGTTTCCCCTGGTCTTGGGACTTTTCACCAAATAGGAACAATTCAGCAAAAAGAACATCTCCTACAATCTGCCATTTTGACTATGTAACATCTATACATACACCTTTTCCCTATAGTCATATATATCAAAAAAGTTCTCTTACCTGTCCTAATATATTCCTTGTACAGTGAAAACACATTTCTGTCTCCTTGAAATGAGATAACCTATTTAGACCAATCCTAAAGGCTGTGATTGATTAGCCACTGCAGAAGGTTCATGCTGGCAAGCTGCTTTAATTCCCACTCTGGCCTCGCTGCCTGTTCATGTAACTGCCTACTTCTCATGTACTGGTAGTTAGATACCACTGCTTGGTCTCTTCTATCATTCTTGAAATTTAAATTGAAAAACTGATTTAAGTGTATCTTACTAGCATCCCTGGCCTGTAAAATATTTTTTCAAAGGTGGGAGTAAGTGCTCTACTCACTAATAAATTTTTCAAGGTCTTGGAAAAGGAAGGGTCTTCTGGTTCCTCTTAGAATTTGTACACTGAGAATGGGTGAACAGATAACGTGGGTGACAGTAATTTCCATCATTTCTGTGAATCCCTAATCCTCTTAAAGGGGGATTTAAAAATCCCCCTTCAGATTCTACAAATTAGAGAGATAATGTAGCATGGGAAATTAAAAACTTTCTTAAAAGTACCTGGGTTTCAGTCTGTGCCTTGAGCCTAGTTTATAGGGATTCAACATTAATATTCTCTTTATTTAAGGTATCTTTAGCCCTTAGCATAGCAGATGCTCTACCTCCAAGTCTTGAATTCTTCACACTCTTGGCATTTTTTTGCTCTTAATAGCACTCTCCCAATCACCTAGAACATTCCATGTGACTACAATTGATAATTAGTTATTTCACTACTTCATGTCAAAAACTTGCAGAATTCTTCCCATGAACACTAATATGATATTCACCCCCCTACTAGGCCAGAAACCAATCCAAAATTGCCCTTTAATTTACCAGGACTAGGACTGGTGATCTCTTTGACACCAGTTTCTTAGTATACACCACAGAAATCAACTCTGGCCAACATAAGTAGGACAGGAATTTAGTAAAAGAATAATGAATACTGTATAGCTCACAGAATTAACAAGAAGATTAGAAAATTAGGCTTAGGCAGGATTAATGGGAAGCAAGACATCATCAAGATTTCTAATATCATTGTACATTCAATGTGCTTTTGACCCTGGTTACTGGCAAGTCATCAGCAAGCTGCTATTCATTGCCCTCAGACAGTTACAGTCATGCCTTTGAATTCTTGACTGTTCTGTATCTACTATGAGTAGGGTCTCTTAGATCTTGTATCTTTGCATTACTTCATAAGATTTAAAATTCCACTTACAGTTAAATAGGTTTATGTCACCTTCCCATGTTCTAGCTTTCAGGAAATGGAGAAAGAGAAATTTTACTCTTCTTTAGCTTCTGTAGTGAGAAGTGGTTCCTGCCTTTCATCTGTCATAGGTTTCCCTTGAATCAGAACAGCATTCAAATGCTGGACAAAGTTGACATATTTCTACGATAGTACTTGTCCCCTACAAGTTTTTCTTATAAGTCCCCTAGTGCAGTTATCCATTTATTCAGCAGATATTTTTGAGCCACTGTGATGTGTTAGGAACTGTGTTCAGCCCTTAAAAATAAGAACTGTAACAGTACTCATACTGACAGCAAGATGGAATGGCAAATAAGCAGAGGAATTTGTATTAAAATGTATTTATTATGAATTAAGAATAATGCTGTATATATCCCAGTATTAGTATTATACTTATCATCTCATTGTCTTCCAAATTATATGCATAATCTCTCCCTAAAATATCAATGAAGAATGACACACAATGCACAGTTAGTGAAAGGTGAAATTCTGACTCTCGATAATTCATGTTTTGTATGGAGCCACATTTGAGCTTTAGTTTCCAGGTAGGATGCAGGTATCCGTTTACTTTGGAGAACACATTTCTGTTCATTTGACCATGGATTTTTAAAAGTCAGTGTTCAGCTTGATTTTGCTGTAAATTCTTAACTTCTACAAAACCCTCCCCCAGTTGTTGGGTTCCCTGAGATTTCCCTTCTCCTTTCATTTCCTTGTCTTGTGTCAACATGAAATAGCTCTACTCAACTTAAGATAAGCAGAAAAAGTTAGCCAAAATGTCTTTTGAGGGCATGCATGAAAATCCATTAGGATTGGTGCAATGTCCTTTATGGAAGCACAGTTATTTGGTGGGTCAGTTGGATCATTCATACACATCTGTTCCCATGTGGTTAGTTGTTTGGCAATAAAAGACTTTAAAGATGATCTCAAAATTTATGTATTCTGTTTTCCTATCTCAGACTAACATACAGGCTCTAGTTACCTGAATCATTTCAATTTATAATGAACAGAATAAAATGCCTAGAGGACCAAAGGCAAGCATATTAGTAAGAGTTTTATAATTTCTTACAGGTGCTCAATTGTCCTTTTTATTACCTTCTGAGAGGTGGAGCTGGAAGGTTAGCCTCTCTACTGTAGCCGTTTATGGTAACGCACACACACAAAGACCCTGAGCAGTCAACCATGTATTTCATGTTTATTTACTTTGTGAAATAATAGAAGATGAAAAATCTCTGTTTCCTGATTCTTGGCCTTTAAACATCATCATGTTTACTTTTCCAGTCAATAGACTCTTTCTGTCAAAGCCTTCATCAGGGCCTTGTCTCTCCGTGGCTTGGTCAGCAGTGGTGTGCTATTACAGAGCAAGTGCAGGTGGCTGAAGAGATGCCCTCACTGGGGTGGTCATATTGCAGTTATTGGACTCCCGTATTTTACCAGAACTTCTAGGAAATAACTCTGGATTCTAGCTGGGTTTCAAAGGACAGTTTAATTTATTTACTGAATACCTACTATGAACCCACTGGGCCAGGAGCTAGAGATAAAAAGACAAAAAAGTAGTGTGTGCTTTCAAGAAGCTTGCCATCCGGGCTAAGCTGGAGATGTATTTCCTTTGCTGACTCCTCACATTCCCAGCTTCTGGAAGTTGAGTTGCCAGGATTTTGTCCTTGGGCCTCTTTTCGCCTGTACTCACCCCTTTGGCACTTTTATCCAGTCCTGGGGCTTTCTGTGTCTCCTGTATTCTCATAACTGCCATACTTACACTTCAGTCTCTGATCTGCCCCTAAATTCCAGTCTAGTATTTCCAAATGCCTACTTGACGGCTTCACCTGCGTGTTTAAATCTAA
This sequence comes from Smutsia gigantea, assembly GCA_032199065.1. Classification (NCBI taxonomy): domain Eukaryota; kingdom Metazoa; phylum Chordata; class Mammalia; order Pholidota; family Manidae; genus Smutsia; species Smutsia gigantea. The sequence continues at coordinate 21,189 of JAVSCE010021964.1, read as the reverse complement.
TGTGTCCACAGCTTCCCTTGTGATACCCTCCCTTACCATCCCCAGCCCCCTTCCTGCCCTGTCTGCTCCTCTGCAAGCTTTCCTCCACCTCTCACTTTTTCCATGTGCTCAGGACAAAGCCCTCAGAGTCATCCTTGTTATCTTTCTTTCACATCCCACATCTAGTCTTGATTTTTCCTTTCAGTTCTGTATATAGATTCTGACCACTTCTTACCATTCGTTTTAGTTCTGTCCTCCATCATCTCTTACCTGTACTGTTACAGCAGCCTCCTAATTGGTCTCCCTGAATCCATCCTTGCCCCCTATAGCTTACCCTCCACACAGCAGCTAGTTTATAAGAACTCAAGTTGATTTGCAAAAACCTTCCTTGCTGTCCCTCAGACATATCAAGCCCACTCCGACCTCAGGCTTTTGCACATTTCTCCTGAGTTAACTGCTTGGCCTCTCTACCTTGTCAGTATCTTATCAGAGATTCCTTCCTGTGACCATCCTATCTAAAATAGCACATCTCTGTCTCCTGTAATTCTTTGAACCTATTTTTGTTTTTCTTTCTTATCAACACCTGACATTTTTTTGTATTCTGTTGATCTCCCCCTGCTGTACTGTAAGCTCTGTTTTGTACTTGTCTATATCCTCAGTGCCCAGAGCAACACCGGACAATATAGCAACTGTTCAGTAAAATGATTGAGTCCTCCAGTTATGCTCTGGGAGCACAGAGGAGGGGTACTTAGCTCTTGTGGAAGAGGTGGTACTTCCTAGAAAATGATTGAGTCAATGTGCAGTGACCCACAACATACACAGTTTGATATGACTTAGTGAAAAGTGGGAAGTAGTGGCAGGTAATGCTGGGGAGGAAGGTAAGAGCCAGGGCAGGCTTTTGAAGACTTTGCTATGCTGTGCCAAGAGACTGGGTCTTTTCTGTATGCAGTGGGAAATCGTTGAAAAGCCTCAAGTGGAAATTACCCAGGCAGATTTTGGGTTCTATTTAGGAGGAGAAGCTGAAAGAGACCCAGGGACCTAGTTAATAACAGACTTTAGTAAAGGCTGTGTGCATTGGTTACAGATGCACACATTTCCTATATGATTTGGAGTGTTCTTAGAAAACACATTGTGAAGTTCTACTCGTTTCCTGATATTTATAGCCCTGATTTCTCTAGAGTATAAGAATATCATTTGGAAAGAAACCTCCATGTTTATGAATCTGGTACATGTTAAAGTGGATGTGTTTGTTATTTTGCCTTGCCATTTATCAGATATCTGTTATATTTATTAGTTTTTCCTGTATTTTTTGTTTACTTTATCTCTTGATTTCCTCTGAGAAATTGAATTTAAATTGCCTATTTAGTACTTACCTAATACATGGTCTTCTTCTGTTTAGTTTTAAAGAGACAAAGAGAAAATGAAAAGCCATACAGTTTTAGAAATCAGCATATCATGTATCTTTTGGGGTTCAGTGGTTTCATTTTGGTTTTGTGGATAGTGGGGGGAAGTACATTCATTGACTTGTGACTGTCTCTTTTTCAGACTTGAAAATTTTCATTTTTCATAAAGAGGAGTTAGGAGAGTCACAGCTCCAGTGAACAATTATTTGATAGGAAGAAATGCTACTGTCCGAGACAGAGTGGCAAGCCAGCAAATAGGTTTTCCTAAAAGATTTGCTTTGCTTTCCTCTGGTTCTCACTTTCTGTGTGTCCCAAGGAGTGCCTAAGCAATGTCCTGGGAAATCCTTATTTATGATGTTGAGGATTATATTAGGCATTCCTCAAGTGCTTATTAGATTGTCATTAGTGGTATGCTTTTTAAAATATGAAGAGTATGTTTTTTCCTGCTTAAGACTAATGGCTTTTCTGAATACATCTGATTGTATCTTCCTGTTATTGTGAGAGCAAGGCAGCAGCCTGTATTCAGACACCACCTCAATGAAGGCTTATTTTGTTTTGGATGCTGGAGAAATCCTAGTGTGCTGGGTCTGTTACCTCATATTCCTTACAGACAGAGGACCTGCTGTTGTGAAGGAACATTCCTACACTGGACAGGAGTCTCCTGGGCTTCTCCGTATTGCCAGGCTCCATCATCCTCTGACAAGGGCTGTGACACAGCACTCCTCCCTTTCAGCTTCGAGTCTGATGGGGAACAAAAGGGGCTTTCTCCTTGGGGCTCCATGGAGAGCCTCTGAAATGTTAGCTTTCCCTGTCGCTCACAGCCTTTGTCATTCCAATGACCTTGGACTTTATTTTCACTTCTTGCCACTTTCCCAGCCCTGCTGAAGATAGGCTACTTTCCTGATCTTGATTGGAGTTATATATGAGGATTTGAATAGACCTGCAAAGGAAAGAAGGAATAAGACCTGGCCCTCCCAAATCACGGTCTTAGGGGAAATTATCTTTGGTGTCTGAACTTTGGTTTTGGCCATGATAGGGGGCCGGTCTTTGTTTTGTTTTGTTTTTTGTTCGCTTTTTAGAATTAAAAAAAAATACGAGAATAATAAAACAAACACTTACGTTCACATTGCTCAGAGCAGATGATTGTTAACATTTTATTCTTTACTTCAGGCTTATTTTTTAATTAAAATAAATAATATTACAGATAAAAATTGGAGTAGCTTTTGGCCCCTATTGGCAGTCCTGTTCACCACTGGCAAGAATTTGATGTGTATCCTTGGTATCTATTAAAATACAGAGTAGGCTTTTATAATTCTTTGTCAACATGCATTGCAGTTTCTTCTCTTAGTCTCTAGCTGTTCAATCTGATCTTTTCATTTTGTAATTTGTTGAAAAGAAGTTTTAAAATTTTAATATTGAATGTATCAATCCTTTACTCTGTGGTTAATTCTTATTCCATCTAATTTAAGAAATCTTTTCCTTTCTAAAGATTACTTAAGATAATCTGGGTTTTTTCTAAAAGCATTTTTACATTTGTGTCCTTTGATCCACCTGGAATCTGTTTTTGTGTATAGTATTGAACAGAGATCGAAGGTTTATTCTCCCCCGACCATGGGTAATTGGTATTCACCACTGGTCTGTAATTCCACTGCAGTCTTATATCTCATTTTTCGTATACGTGCATAGTTGTGTTTCAGGGCCCTGTTCTTTTGGTGTATGTGTCCATTCCTGTACCTTTACAAAACTGTTAAGTCTGAATTTCTAATAAGGGTACGTTTCCCCATCTAGCTGTTGTTTTCCAGATGATCTTAGATATTGTAGCCTCTTTTGCCTATGAATTCTTTAGAGTCAAGTACAACAAAAACCTTGCTGTAATTTGGATTTTGGTTGTATTGAATTAATTCACTCATTTGGGAGAATTAACATCTTGATGCATATGTTGTTTTACATATGAACATAGGATATCTTTCCATTTCATGCAGAGTACTTTTTATGTCCTTCAGCAATGTTTCCAGTTCTCTCATACAGGCCTTGCTCGTATTTGTTAAATATATTTCTAGATGTATGCATTTTGTTGCTATTTTAAATTAAATCATTTTTTCTGTCACTGCTTTGTAATTGGTTATTGTTGGTGTATAGGAATGCTATTTATTTTGTATGTTGATCATGTATCCATCAGTCTTGCTCATGGGTAGAATAACTAATCCCTACTTTCTTTTGGATTTCTATGTAGACAGTCATGAGCAGGTAATTTTTAAATCTCTTTTTTGTTTCTTGGATAAGACCTCTCCAGTATAATATTGAAAATGAACAGTAAAAGAGGGCATCTTTTTCGTGTTCCTCACTTTAAAGGAACTGTTTCCAAAGTTTCAGTGTCAAGTATTTTGATATGAAATATGACTTTTGCTGTAGGTTTTTGATAGGTGCCCTTCATCGTGTTAAGGTAGTTACTGTCTGTTTTTCTAAGAGTTTCTTTTATTATGACTAAGTATTGATTTTTTTATAGAACATTCTTTCTGTGTTGAGATGAACATGTAGTTTTATTCTGTTAATCGGAATTTTAATGATACATTTTCAGATATTGAACCATCTTTGCATTCCTGGAATATTCACTTGGTTGCAAAACTTTAAGTGTTCTTTTTCAACATTGTAGACTTTATAATGTTCTTTGGGATGTTTGCATCTATTTTTATATTTAAAATTGGTCTGTAACTTTCTCTTCTTATCTCTTCTGGTTTTGTTATGAAGGTTATATTAGCTTCATAAAATGAATCAGGTTGGTGATTTTATTTTTCTATTAAATTAACTTTTCATTTAAGTCTAAAATTTTATAGTCATCCATAATATTCTTATGGTTTGGGGGTGGGTGGTTAAGAATTTATTGTTTTGCTCTTCTCATTTGGGCTAGGTAATATTTCCACATGGAACCTGATTGAAAAATTTTAAAAGAGGGTAGTCTAAAATCTAAGTCTTCTTCCCACTCTTATCCTCAGCAGCCACTGGGTATTTGGTCCCTAGGCAACTACTGATGCCAACTTCTTGATACAGTTCCCATTGCTATTTAGTGCCTAATTGTTGTACACAGTCACAAAATAATACATATTTTGCCTTTTTCACTTAATAGGTCTTGTCATTATTGACAAAAAGTCATTCCATAATGAGGAATCTTTGTGATTTAAAAAAATGTAGTATAACAATATCTGTCTTCTTTTCCATTCCTAATAATATTTATTTCTACCTTTCCCTTTTTTCTTGATCAGTCCTGCTAAATGATTATCTTGTAGTAATGTTCTTTGTTTAAAGTTAGATTTATTGAGGTGTAATTGGCATAGAGTACGTTTCGCTCTTTTGAGTGTACATTTCTGAGTTTTGACAAAACTATGGTTATGTAACAACGAACAGTCAGAATATACAACAGTTCTGTCAACCTCAAAAATTTCATACTCCTCAACCCTTCCCCTGACTCTTACCTTCTGGCAACCACTGACTTGTTTTCTCTCCCTACAATTTTGACTTTTCCAGAATGTCATATAAATGGAGTCATGTTATATGTAATATGTACATATTTTTTCAGTTGAAATTTTTATTCAGATAACTATAGATTCCCATGAACTTGTAAGAAATAGTACAGCCAGATCCCATGTACTCTTTACCCAGTTTCCCCCAATGGTAAACTTTTGCTAAGGTATAGTACAGTGTCACACCAGCATTTTAACAGTCCACTGGTTTTATTCAGATTTTTCCAGTTTCTCTTGCACACATTTGTGTGTGTGTGTACCTAGTTGTATACATTTTATTGGATGTGTAGGTTTATGTGTCCACCACCATTGTCAAGATACTCAGCCATTCTACCACTACAAAGATCTCTCAGGTTGCCCTTTAATAACCACACTCAACTCCTTGCCAGCTCTCCCATTCCCATCCCTACTGCCAAGCAAGCACTGATCTTACCTTCACTTTTAAAATTTCGCCTTCTCAAAAATGTTAGATAAATGTAATCATGCAATATATAACCTTTTAGTGTTGTTTTTTTTTTCATTTAACATAATTCCCTGGAAATTCATCCAAACTGTTGTAGTAGTCTGTGCCTTTATTAAATTGCTGAATAGTATTCCATGATATGTTTGAATCTCAGTTTGTTTAACCATTCACCTGCTGAAGGACGTCTGGATTGATTCCAGTTTTTGGTTATTACAAAAAAGATAATCTATGAATATTTTTATACATGTTTTTGCATTAACGTGAATTTTCATTCCTCTGGGATAAATGCTCAGGGGTGCAGTTGCTGAGTAGTATGATAATTACATGTTTAATTTTTATAAGAAACTACCATACTGTTTCAGATGGCTGTACCATTTTACATTCTCACAGCAATAAATGAGTGATCAAATTTCTCTGCAGTCTTGTCAGCACTTGGTGGTGTCACCATACTTATATTTTAGCCAATCTTATAGGTGTATAATTTTCATTTTCCTGATGGCTAACAATTTTGAACATCTCTTCATGTGCTTATCTGCCATCTTTAAAGCTTCTTCAATGAAATATCTTTTCATAGCTTTTGCCCATTTTTTGATTGAATCATTTGTTTCTTTACCATTGAGTTTGAGAACTCTTCACATATTCTAGAAACTAGCCCTCTGATGGATTTGTGGTTTGCAAATATTTTCTGTTAGTATGAAACTTGTCATTTTGTTCTTTTTTACAATTTTTACACCACAAAATTTTTAATTTTGATGAGGTATAATTTATCAAGTTTTCCTTTAATGAATTGTACTTTCAGTGTCAAGAACTATTTTCCTAGCCATATTGAAGATTTTCTTGTTTTTTTTCCTAAAAATTTTACATCATACATTTCAATGTATAGTCTATTTTGAGTAAATTTTTGTGCAAGTTGAGAGGTTTAGATTGAGATTCTTTCTTTTTTTGCCTATTGTTGTCCATTTGCTCCAGCACCGTTTGTTGAAAAGGGTATCTTCTGCCATTGTATTGTTTTTGCAACTTTTTAAAAACTCAGAAGGGTATATTTGTGTGGGAATATTTCTGGAAATTTTCTGTTCTGTTCCACTGATTATGTGTCTGTTATTCTGCCAATACCACACTGTCTTGATGAATGTACTTATATTATAAGCTGTAATATTATGTAGAATGATGTAGAATGATTCTTCCCATGTTATTCTTCAAGATTATTTTAGCTATTCCAGGGCCTTTTCCTTTCTACATAAATTTTGGACTAAGCTTGTGTCTGTCTACAAAATAATCTTGCTGGGACTTTGATGGAACTTTATTAAAACTATGGATCAATTTGGGAAAGATTAACATATTTACTGTATTGGATCTTCCAATGCATGAACAAGTATGTCTCTTCATTTATTTCAGCCTTCTTTGATTTCTTACATCAGCATTTTGTAATTTTCAACATACAAGTCTTATACATCTTCGTTAACAGATTTACACCTAAGTATTTCATGTCATTTGCAAATACAAAAAAAATGTTATTTCTGTCTTTCCACTCTGTATGACTTTATTTCTTTTTCTTGCCTTATTGCAGTGGCTAGAACTTCCAGTACTATGTTGCATAAGAGTGGTAAGAGTGGACATCCTTGCTTTGTTCCCAGTCTTAGGGAAAAGCATTCATTCAGTCTTTTACCACTAAGTATAATGTTAGCTGTGGATTTTTTATAGATGCTCTTTATCAAGTTGAAGTAGATCTCTTCTATTCAAACATGCTGAGAGTTTTTATCATGAATGGATATTAGATTTTTTCAAATGTTTTCTGTCTCAATTAATATGGTATGAATTTTCTTCTTAAGCTTGTTGATATGAGAGCTATACTGATTGATTTTCAAATGTTGAACCAGCCTTGCATACCTAGAGTAAATTCCACTTGGTCGTAGTGTATATTTCTTTTTTATTACATTGTTGGATTAATTTACTATTTTGTGGAGTTTGTGTGTTTAAAATCATGAAAGATAATAGTATGTAGTATTCTCTTTTTATTTTTTCAACTGTATTTTATGTGCTTTTGATATCAGGGTAATGCTGACTTCATAAAATGAGTTGGTAAGTGTTACCATTTTTCTGTTTTCTGTAAAAGATTGTGTAAAATTGTAATTCCCTTTTCTAATCATTTTTTTGGTATCATTAATGTACAATCACTTGAACAACATTATGGCTACTAGACCCCCTATTATCAAGTCCCCCCAACATACCCCACTACAGTCACTGTCCATCAGAGTAGTAAGATGCTATAGAATCATTACTTGTCTTCTCTATAAATATTGCCTTTCCCCCGCTGCTGCATTATGTGTGCTAATCATAATTCCCCCTTTCCCCCCTTATCCCTCCCTTCCCACCCATCCTCCCCAGTCCCTTTCCCTTTGGTAACTGTTAGTCCATTCTTGGGTTCTGTGAGTCTGCTGCTGTTTTGTTCCTTCAGTTTTTCCTTTGTTCTTATGCTCCACAGATGAGTGAAATCATTTGATACTTGTCTTTCTCTGCCTGGCTTATTTCACTGAGCATAATACCCTTTAGCTCCATCCATGTTGTTGCAAATGGTAGGATTTGTTTTCTTCTTATGGCTGAATAATATTCCATTGTGTATATGTACCACATCTTCTTTATCCATTCATCTACTGATGGACACTTAGGTTGCTTTCATTTCTTGGCTATTGTAAATAGTGCTGTGATAAACATAGGGGTGCATATGTCTTTTTCAAACTGGGCTGCTGCATTCTTAGGGTAAATTCCTAGGAGTGGGATTCCTGGGTCAAATGGTATTTCTATTTTGAGTTTTTGAGGAACCTCCATACTGCTTTCCACAATGGTTGAACTAATTTGCATTCCCACCAGCAGTGTAGGAGGGTTCCCTTTTCTCCACATCCTCGCCAACATTTGTTGTTGTTTGTGTTTTGGATGTTGGCCAACCTCACTGGTGTGAGGTGATATCTCATTGTGGTTTTAATTTGCATTTCTCTGATGATTAGCGATGTGGAGCATCTTTTCATGTGCCTGTTGGCCACCTGAATTTCTTCTTTGGAGAAGTGTCTGTTCAGCTCCTTTGCCCATTTTTTAATTGGCTTATTTGCTTTTTGTTTGTTGAGGTGCGTGGGCTCTTTATATATTTTGGATGTCAACCCCTTATCAGGTATGTCATTTATGAATATATTCTCCCATACTGTAGGATGTCTTTTTGTTCTACTGATGGTGTCCTTTGCTGTACAGAAGCTTTTTAGTTTGATATAGTCCCACTTGTTCATTTTTGCTTTTGTTTCCCTTGCCTGGGGAGATATGTTCATGAAGAAGTTGCTCATGTTTATGTCCAAGAGATTTTTGCCTGTATTTTTTCCTAAGAGTTTTATGGTTTCATGATTACATTCAGGTCTTTGATCATTTTGAGTTTACTTTTGTGTATGGGGTTAGACAGTAATCCAGTTTCATTCTCTTACGTGTAGCTGTCCAGTTTTGCCAACACCAGCTGTTGAAGAGGCTGTCATTTCCCTATTGTATATATCCACAGCTCCTTTATTGTATATTAATTGACCATATATGCTTGGGTTTATATCTGGACTCTCTATTCTGTTCCACTGGTCTATGGGTCTGTTCTTGTGCCAGTACCAGATTGTCTTGATTACTGAGGTAGAGTTTGAAGTCAGGGAGCATAATTCCCCCTGCTTTATTCTTCCTTCTCAGGATACCTTTGACTATTCGGGGTCCTTGGTCGTTCCATATGAATTTTTAGAACTATTTGCTCTAGTTCATTGAAGAAAGCTGTTGGTATTTTGATAGGGATTGCACTGAATCTGTAGCTTGCTCTAGGCAGAATGGCCATTCTGACAATATTAATTCTTCCTAGCCAAGAGCATGGGATGAATTTCCGTTTATTAGTGTCCTCTTTAATTTCTCTTAAGAGTGTCTTGTAGTTTGCAGAGTATAGGTCTTTCACTTCCTTGGTTAGGTTTATTCCTAGGTATTTTATTCTTTTTGATGCAATTGTGAATGGAATTGTTTTCCTGATTTCTCTTTCTGCTAGTTCATCATTACTGTATAGGAATGCAACAGATTTCTGTGTACTAATTTTGTATCCCGTACTTTGCTGAATTCAGATATTAGATCTAGTAGTTTTGGAATGGATTCTTTAGGGTTTTTAAAGATTATGTAGTGTCCTAATTTTGTCTCTTGTGACTTTCTTTGTTTTGAAGTCTATTTTGTCTGATACAGGTACTGCAACTCCTGCTTTTTTATCCCTATTAGTTGCATGAAATATCTTTTTCCATCCCTTTACTTTCAGTCTGTGAATGTCTTTGGGTTTGAAGTGAGTCTCTTGCAGGCAGCATATAGATGGGTCTTGTTTTTATCCATTCAGTAACTCTTTGTCTTTTGATTGGTGCATTCAGACCATTTACATTTAGGGTGATTATCGATAGGTATGTACTTACTGCCATTGCAGGCTTTAGATTCATGGTTAGCAAAGGTTCAAGGGTAATTCCCTTACTATCTAACAGTCTAATTTAACTCACCTCATATGCTATTACAAACACAATCTAAAGCTTCTTTTTTTTTTTCCTCCTTTTCTTCCTTCTCCATTCTTTGTAGGTTATGAATCATATTCTGTACTCTTTTCTAGCCCTTGGGTGACATCTATTTAGCCTTAGGAATACTTCCATCTGTAGGAGTCCCTCCAAAATGCACTGTAGAGGTGGTTTGTGGGAGATAAATTCTCTCAGCTTTTGTTTATCTGAAAATTGTTTAATCCCTCCTTCAAATTTAAATGATAACCTTGCTGGGTAGAGTATTCTTGGTTCAAGGCCCTTCTGTTTCATTGCATTAAATGTATCATGCCACTCCCTTCTGGCCTGTAAGGTTTCTGTTGAGAAGTCTGATGATAGCCTGATGGGTTTTCCTTTGTATGTGATCTTTTTTCTCTCTCTAGCTGCTTTCAAAAGTCTGTCTTTATCCTTGATCTTTGCCATTTTAATTATTATATTTCTTGATGTTGTCTTCCTTTGGTCCCTTGTGTTGGGAGATCTGTGCACCTCCCTGGCTTGAGAGACTATCTCCTTCCCCAGATTGGGGAAGTTTTCAGCAGTTACATCCTCAATAACACTTTCTATCCCTTTTTCTCTCTCTTCTTCTTCTGGTACCCCTATAATGCGAATACTGTTCCGTTTGGATTGGTCAACATTTCTCTCAGTATTCTTTCATTCTTAGAGATTCTTTTTTCTCTCTGTGCCTCAGCTTCTTTGTATTCCTCTTCTCTCATTTCTATTCCATTGACCATCTCTTCTACTACATCTAATCTGCTTTTCAATCCCTCCATTGTATGTTTTATTTCAGATATGGAATTTCTTAATGATTCAATCTCTGACTTAAATTCGTTCCTGAGTTCTTGAATATTTTTCTGTGCCTCCATAAGCATGTTTATAATTTTTATTTTGAACTCCCTTTCAGGAAGATTGGTGAGTTCAGTTTCATTTGACCCTTTTTCTGGCATTTGTGAGATTTTGGTCTGAACCATGTTCTTTTGATGTTTCATATTTCTGTGTGGTGCCCACTAGTGCGCAGAAATTCCAGTCTCTGGAGCTTCTCAGCCCCTAGAGTGAGGTTGGGGTCATAGGGGAGCGGAGCTGGTGCCTGGAGAAAGGAAAGATCTGTTTCCTGATTCCTGTCTGCAGTGCCTGTCTCCAGTGTCAGAGCGAGTGGGCCATGCATACACATGTAAACCTCTGTGCTTTGTGTCTCCAGCTGTTGTAGGTGGGCCCTCCCTCTGGCTGCCCTGACACCAGTGCAGTGACTGCTGGTTTGCAAGCAGGTGCCTGCAGGCTAGTAGGAAGGCTTGACAGGCTGTGTGTCACAGTGGGGGGCTTCGAAGCTGAGTAGGCAGCCAGGGAGATGGAGTACCTGAAGCTCCTCAAAGTTCCCAACCTGCTGGGCAGAGCATGCCCAGACAACCTTGTCCAGCTCTCCCTTCTTCCGTGCAGCAAGCTCTGTGCAAACCCTGCCCCTTTAGCAGCCCTCTGGCTGCTAGGAAGCCTCTCAGACCACCTGCCCTTCCTCTGACACAGAGCGGCCAGGTGTGGATCCTGTCCTCCACAAATGGCCAGAATGTCAGTCTCCCAGGCCCTCCGCCCCTCCGAGCTCCCAAACATCCAGAGCACCACACAGTATAGGCTTCTGCTCACAAAGCAGATCTCCAGCACTAGGTGTTCAGCAATCCCAGGCTTCCATCCCCTCCCTGCTCTGTTTCTCTTCTTCCTGCCGGTGAGCTGGGGTGGGGGAAGGGCTTGGGTCCCACCGGATTAAGGCTTTCATACATTACCCTGTTTTGTGAGGTCTGCTCTGTTTGTGAGGTCTGTATGCAGTCTGGTTCAGCCTTCTTTCTTCTCGCTGTTTTAGGGTTAGTTGTATTAACTATATTTTTGTACTATTTGTGGTTTTGGGAGGAGTTCTCTGTGTCACCTCTCACACCGCCTTTTTGAATCTCCCCTTTAATCATTTTTTAGATTAGAAATTTAAAAATATTTTTAATTGTAGTAAAATATATAGAACAAAATTTACCACCTTAACCTTTTTAAAATTGTGGTAGCATATATATATATATAACATAAATTTACCATCTTAACCATTTTTAAGTGTACCGTTCATTACTTTTAAGTACATTCACATTGTTGTGCAACACATCTCCAAAACATTTTTCATCTTCCAAAACTGAAACTCTGCACCCACCCATTAAACATCAACTCCCTGTTACCCCTCATTCCAGCCCCTTGTGACCACTTGACAACCATCATTCTACTGTCACTGTGAATTTGACTACTTTAGATACCATATATAAATGGAATCATACAATATTTATCTTTTTGTGATTGACTTGTTTCACTTAGCATAATGTCCTCAAGGTTTATCCATGTTGTAGCATGTGCCAGGATTCCTTCCTTTTTAAAGTGGAATAATATTTCATTGTATGTATATATTGTATTTTGTTTATCAATTCATCCATCACTAGATATTTGGGTTGCCTCCACCTCTTGGCTACAGTGAATAGTGCTGCTATGTATACTGGTATGCAGATATCTCTTCAACACCCAGCTTTTCCATTCTTTTGAAATCCCAGAAGTGGGATAGCTGGATCCTATGGTAATTCTTTAATTTTTGAAGAACTGCCATGCTGTTTTCCATAGCAGCTGCCATTTCAGTCACACTAACAGTGTACAGGGTTCTAATTTTTCTACCAGCCAACACTTTAGCCATCCTAATGGGTGTTTGGTATCTTTGTATGGTTTTGATTTGTGTTTCTTTGATTATTAGTGATGTTGAACATCTTTTCAGATGATTGTTGGCTATTTGTATTTCATCTTTGGAGAAATATTTATTCAAATCCTTTGCCCATGTCTAAATCAGGTTTAAAAAAACTTTTTTGTTGTTGTTGAGCTGGAGGATTTCTTTACGTATTCTGGATATTAACCACTTAACAGATACGTAATTTGTAAATATTTTCTCCCATTCTATAGGTTGCTTTTTCTCTTATATCCTTTGATGCACAAAAGTTAAGTTTGATATAGTCCCATTTGTCTATTTTTGCTTTTGTTGCCTATGTTTTTGGTGTAATATCCAAGAAAGCATTGCCAAATCCAATCCCATGAAGCTTTTCTCCTGTGTTTTCTAATAGGGCTTTTGTAGTTTTAGGTCTTACATTGAAGTCTTTAATGAATTTTGAGTTAATTCTTGTATGTGGTAAAATAAGGGTCCATTTTCTTCTTCTTTTTTTTTTTTTGCATGGGGATAAACAATTTTCCTAACACCATCTGTTGAAGAAACTGTCCTTTCCCTATTGAGTGGTCTTGGCAACTTTATTGAATACCATTTGACCATATACATGTGGTTTTCCTTTTGGCCTCTCTTTTCTATTCTTTTGGTCTGTATGTTTGTCTAGATCTATGCCAGCACCATACTTTTTTGATTACTGTAGCTTTGTAATGTTTAAGTAAGGAAGTGTAAGTCTTCCAACTTTATTTTTCCTTTTCAGAATTGTTTGGCTATTTAGAGTCCTTTGAGTTTCCATATGATTTGAGGATGATTTTTTCCTATTTCTGCAAAAAAAAATGCTTTTGTGATTTTGATAGGGATTGCATTAAATCTGTAGATTGCTTTGAGTAGTAGAACATGTTAATAATATTCCAATACATGGACAGAGGATGTCTTTCCATTTACTTGTGTCTTCTTTGATTTCTTTCTTCAGTGTTTTATACTTTTCAGTGTTTTTTTATTTTTAAAAAAATACCATTGATTTCTGCTATCTTTATTATTTCCTTCCTTTTGCTTGATTTGCTCTTCTTCTTGAGATAGGAATGCATATTGTTGATTTGAGGCCCTTCCTATTAAACATTTAGTGCTATAAATTTCACCCTCAGCATTGCTGGCATTCCATATGTTGCTGTTATATTTTAATTTTCCTTCAGTTCTGTGTTTAAAAAAATCACTATTTCATTTGAGTCTTTAATATGTTATTAAGAAGTTTAATTGCCAAGTGTTTGGGAATTTCCCTTATCTTTCATTATTGATTTCTACTTTGATTCCATTGTGGTCAAAGAACATACTCTATAATATAGATTCTTTTAAATGTGTTAATTTTATATTATGGCCTGTTTTGATAATTCATCTATGATGCATGAAAAATTGTGTATTCTGCTCTTGTTAGGTGGAGTGTCCTCTATGTCAGTTAGATGTTGTTTAGATCCTCTCTGTTCTTGCTGATTTTCTGTTTAGTAGTTCTGTCCTTTCCTGAGAGGAGATGTAGGCAGCCTTTTTTAGTCTGATTTCTTTTATTTAGCTTAATGCCCTTGAGATTCATCTATCTTGTGTGTACCACTAGTGAGATCATTTTTACTGCTCAGTACTATTCTTTCATGTAGATGTAACAGTCTATTTAGCTGTTCAGCTGAAGTATGTTTGTGTTGGTTTTTTTTGCTGTTTACTAAAAAGCTGTGATAAATACACCCAGGTTTCTGGGTGAATATAAGTTCTTATTTCTCTTGAGTAAATACCTAGAAGTGCAATTACCAAACCATATAGGAAGCATTTGTTTAATTTGCCAATTGTTTTCTAAAATGGATATATACCATTTTGTTTTCCCAACAGCATATGAATTCCTATTGCTCTGCATCCTCCTCACCACTTGGTATTTTCATTTTTTTGTTGTTGTTGATACACAGTAGTATGTCACTGTGGTCTTAATTTGTATTTCCCTAATGATGAATAATGCTGAATATCTTCTCATGAGCATATTTGCTGTCCAAATATGTTTCTGGTGAAGTGTGTGTTAGACTCTTTTGCCCATTTTTGTACTCGTTTGTTTTATTATTGAATTTTGAGGGTTCTTTATATATATTCCAGATGTATGTCCCTTGTCTATGACGAGGCACAGAATATACCTTTTTTTCCAATCTATATGACTTATATTTCCATTTTTTTCTTTTTCTTTTTCTGCATCTCTTGAGAAATTCATAGTTTTTCTTAGTGTGTCAATATAGTGAATTATGACTTATTTTTAAAAAACATTTAATCAGCCTTAAATTTCTAGGACAAATCTCAGGTAGTTATAAAATATTATTTTCTTTATATGTTGGTGGATATCATTTGCTATTATTTTGTTGATAATTTTTGTGTCTATGTTCATGAGGGATATTGGTCTGCAATTTTCTTCCTTGTAATATCTTTGGCTCATTTTAATGTTAGGATAATGCTGGCCTTGTAAAATGAGTTTGTGAG
Organism: Smutsia gigantea; assembly: GCA_032199065.1. Lineage (NCBI taxonomy): Eukaryota > Metazoa > Chordata > Mammalia > Pholidota > Manidae > Smutsia > Smutsia gigantea. Next base: position 6,043 of record JAVSCE010021964.1, on the reverse strand, counting down.
TATTCTTTCCTCTTTTGTTTTCTATATACAAATTTATATAGAACTAACATTATTTCTTCCTTGAATGTTTTGTAGAATTTAACAGTGAAGCTATCTGTGTCTGGTGTTTCCTTTGCTAGTTAAACTGTGATTAAATTTATTTAACAGGTATAGCTTGGTTTAAGTTATCTTTTCCTTGAATGAGCCTTGGTAGTTTGTGTCTTTGAAGAGATTCATCCATTTCATCTTAGTTACTGTCTTTATGGGCATAAAGTTGTTAATAATATTCCCTTATCATAAACCTAAATGTCTGTAGGGTGTGCAGTCATGTCCCTCATTTAGTCCTGATATTGGGATAATCTTTTCTTGATCAGTCGGGTAGAGCTTTATCAAATTTAGTAATCTTAATAACCAGCTTTGGGTTTCATGAGTTTTTCCATTGTTTTTCTGCAATCTGTCTCAGTGATTTCTACAGATATTTTTATTAGTTCCTCTTTCTCCTGGCTAATTTTCTCATCCTTTTCTAGTTTTTTAAGGTAGAAACTTAGATCACTGATCTTGGTCCTTGTGTTCTCTTAAAATTTTTAATTTTATTAATTTTCTCCTCTAAGCACTGCTTTAGCTACATTCTGTAATATTTGACATATTCTATTTTCATTTTTGTTCAATTCAGAATATTTTCTAATTTCCCTTGTGACTCCCTCTTCAACACATGGGGTATTTATAAGTGTGTTGTATGTTTTCCAAATACTTGGGAATTTTCCAGTTATCTTTCTGTTAATGATTTCTAATTTAATTTCATTTAAAGTGAGAGAACATACTTTGTATTATTTAATTTCTTTTTAAAATGTTGAGGTATGTTTTTGGCCTAGAATATGGACTGTCTTGGCCAAAATTGCCTGATGTTGCTGGGAAGTGTACTTTATAAATGTCGGGTTAGGTTTTTAGTATTGTTCAAGTCTTTTATTATATTGTTGGCAGTTTTCTGTCTGCTTGTTCTATCAATTACAAAGAAAAGAGTGTTGAAGTCTTCAGCTGTAATTGTAGATTTGTCTATTTTTACTTTCAGTTCTATCAGTTTTTGCTTCATTATTTTGAAAGTCTGTTAGATACATACAGAATGAGGATTGTTATGTCTTCCTTTTTGAGCCCACCTCTCCCTACCTAATAGTTTTGCAGTTGTCTGTAACCAGCTCCCTGGACTCCTGGTCTAGAACCAGCTCTTTCAATGAATTTTGGAGAACTGTCTCACAACAGAGAGTTAGCGTAGATCTAGTCACGTAGGCGGTAAGTGATTTGATTAATCCCTGGGGGTGGAGCTACCTTTTACTTCTTTTACTCAGCCCCATTGCCCTAAAGAAGTAACCCTGGGCAGTAGATCTGCAGCAATTTTTGCATTCTTATTTTGTGTCTGTCCTGACATCACCCCAGCCCTGCCCCTGCTTCAGTCAGTGAACCTGGCTTGGGCTCCCCTTTCTCCCTTTGTGTAACAGGACCTCGACTCCTGACTGCTGCTGCCTTTAGATTTGGAGTCCTGTGGTCCTGTGGTTTCAGATGCATGCTTTGTATTTCTGTTCAGTTTCTGCTCCATGAAAGATGTCTTATTATTTTTGAGCCTGAGCTGTGTCTTCTTAGAACTTAGCCTTCCATATTTTATCCATTTTATTCTGTGTATGGAGCAGAAGTGCATTAAAATGTGAATTTATGGACCCATTTTGAGCAAAGTCCTAATCATATTGATAAATGTACATCAAAACCATTTTTTTAACTGCTGTATGGTATTTTATTATAAGAATAGGTCTTCTAGTTATCCACTCACTAGGTAACAGAATTATATGATGTAAACCTTGATGAAAGACTATGTGGAAAATACTAAGTTCAGTTCAAGATACATCACTGTGTGTGAAAGATGAGAATAAATAATTCTGGAGGCAGGTGAAATGCACAAGCTTGAAGAAAACAAGTGGGAACAGCTACAGCTTAAACTAGATAAGACAATGACATCTGTGATGGACTATCATAAAGGGAAAAGGGAGGAGAATCCAGGAGTGAGTTTTGGGGACTACCCAAGTACAAATGGTAAAAAGAGGAACAAGAATGCATAAAGAAATATTGAAAGGGGCATTTGAATGTAGAAAGGAGAATAGGATTTCTAGAACAGTATTCATTATCATAGCTAACCGTTAAGTTCTCTCATGAAAACTGAGAAAGAATGATGGTCCAAGAACAAGACCTGACTGAGTTCTAATTTCTGCCCTTATATTCACTAGCTAGATTTTGGGCTAACAAACTGGCCCTCAATTACTGTATCTGTATAATATGTAATAGATGGTCTCTAAGGTCCTTTCTGCCCCTAAAATGTGATGTTTGTGTTTTAATAAATAGGATATTGATGACCTTGAGAAAACTGTTTCAACACAGTGCACAGTCCAAGTTGTAGAATGTTAAGGAGATTTCTTTGGTATGCCGTGATGTGATGCCATATCAAAATGAGACAAAGCATACCTGTAGCAAGAGAGAGTAAATAACAGCAATCAGATGTCTGGAATATATTTTGAATCCCTCGTAATGCCTTGGGAAAGAAAGTAAACTAAGTGAATGTTTTTCTTCTACGTATACTTCAATGATTTGGTTCACGCAAATGAACCATTAGAGATTTTTCATGTTTTATTTGTTGCATTCCTCAAAGAGAGACAGGCATGTACTAGGGATTTATTTGGAAGTAAGAGAGCTTTATTTAGAATAAAGACTCCACTAGATTCGATATGGGTCTGCATTTGAGAAACAATAGAATAACAGAATTGTTAGTTTAAAACTACTACATAGGCTATCTGTAAGTTACCTCTACACAGCTGTCAGGTGTAGATAGATAGATCACCTCTGGGATACTCACAGTCCCCCCTGTGGTATAGGCACCTGCATGAAATGTCAAGCCCATTGTTTTCTCCAGGATGCTTCTTGAGATTGTGAGGTGCTTCTTTCATGCGTTCGGGACATGAGGTCCCAATGTGGAAGCTTTCTGCCACTTAAAAACCCCTGGTTCTAGGCCAACTTCAGTTTCCCAATTTCCCCAAAATTATGTAAAATATTTACTGTTTGTATTATTTAGTTAGGATAGTTTATAGGGCTACTCAGCTGAAAATGAGTTAACCTTTTGTCCCTGAACATCTTTGGCTTTTAGGTTTTATCATAAAGTCATCCTCAGACTAAGATTTATGGTGGGAGCCTGTGGTTTCTTTCAAGTAATGTGACAAGTCTTCATTTATTCTATAGTCGAAGGCCTGTGACTGAATTGTGATTGAGGGAATGCTCCCAGGTATCTTAGGAATCAAGAGTGAAAATGCATGCTAAGGAGAAAGGCACCTATCTTTCCCAGCCTGACCAACATGCTGCCGAAATCTGCTCCATGTCGGCAGCATGAGGCAGGTGTGCGCGGCCCAGGAGTCCCCAGTATGTGAAGGTTTGCTGGTGTGCATCGGGATGGAGCTGCCTTAGCTCCACAAAGGGCAGCCTCACTCTCCATTCCCCTCTTTGTTCGTGCTGCCCTCAACCCCCACTCTACCGAGTAGCCTGTTTTCTAACTGCTCATGATTCAAAGACCCTTAAAGTTGAAAGCTTTTCTCTTGGTAGGTGTTTTTGTTTAATAAGAAGAAACAAAATAGCACAATGCCAGTTTGCCTGTGGGTAGTGTTTTTCATGAGGTTGTGACAAGCATTTGGTTTTCATTTATCATTCTCAGTTGCCCGTGTGGTCATGCTGGCCTTTATGCTGGGTGTAGTTAATTTTATTTCTCTTATGATTGTTCATTTTCTGTTAGAAAGTCATGGTGGAATGATGTTCAGAATACAAATGCAGTATATATTTCATCTTAGCATTTGATTATTGCAATACCTCCTTGTCAGTAATTTCTTCCAAGATAGGTTTATAACATTTTGTCCACTTCATAAGTGAGACTTAAATATTAAGTACTTTTTAATAACCAGATAGAATTACTGATGGGTAGAATATAAATTGAGATTATTAATTTTGAAGAATACTTAGTCATCAGAAACTATTTACCTCTTAAGGCTATAGCTTTGGGGCTGATGCTGTGAAAAGCTCAGATGATACAGAGTATAGAGCTACAGTTCGGTTGGGTAGACTTTTGAATGATGAAAAGAATATCTAAGCTGGGAGATTAAGTAGAAATTGGTTTTTAAAATGCATTGGGCATTTTGTAAAATCATGGCTTCTTGGATTTTTTGCCCTATTTAAAGATAATCCAAAATGAGATAATTGGGAATAAATATATTTATCTTGAAATCATTTTACTTGGACTTCCGGGAAGATGGCGGTGTGAGCAGGGCGGCAGAAATCTCCTCCCAACACTATATTTATCTACGAAAACACAGAAAATACATCTATTCCTAAAAGAGAGACGAGAATACACAGGAAAGCGCACAGCGTGCAGCTACACCCGAGAGGACTCGGCACCCCAAGAGGCGGGTAAGATACGGAGCCGCGACCCGGCGGGACCCGAGCCCTCCCCCACCCCAGCGCACCGGCGGGAGGAGAGGATTCAGAGCCGGGAGGGAGTGGAAGTGCACCCCGCGAAGTAGCCAGCCCCGGTGATCTGCGCGGGGAGCGCTGACCCACATTGCGCAGTGCAGCGGAGATTGGAGAGACGGAGGGGCAGGATCTGAGCGGGGAACGCGCCAGGGTGCTTGCAGCCGGCTCCGGGAAGGAAAAAAAAAAGTGCGCGCTTTCCTCAGCGGTCTTAAAGAGACAGGAGCCCAGCGGAGGAGCCGGATCGCCCCAGCACACTCAGCCCAGCAGGCTGGGAGTCCTGGGGAGTTTCAGACGCCTTAGCTGGCGACTGAGGAAGCGTAGCCATACTTAACACTTCTCACTGAGATCAACAGCCTCCTATTCGTTCCCACCCCTGCCAGAGCGATAAAGGGCCCTGCGGAGCGGCACAGTCACAGCTGTGGAATAGTGGGGCAATAGCGCCACCTAGAGCATTCCCACAGAATCTACGTCCGGTGGGCATTTTTTTGTTTTGTTTTGTTTTTGTTTTTTCTTTTCTTTCTTTTTTTCTTTTTTTTCTTTTTTTTCTTTTTTCTCTTTTTTTTCTCTTTTTTTTTCTTCTCTTTTTAAAGTCTTAAAGAGCCCAGCTGACATATGTGGCAACTATCAGTGACCAAATTATACAGCCATGAAAAGACAGAGGAATATGGTTCAGACCAAAATCAACCAGACAACCCCAGAGAGGGAGTCTGAAGGGATGGAAATGCACACCCTCCCTGAAAAAGAATTTAGAATAAAAGTCATAACCATGCTGATGGACCTACAGAGAAATGTGCAAGAGCTGAGGGAGAAAGTGAGGGAACTGAGGAAAGACAATACAGAAATCAGACAAGCGATTGACGGGCTTAACAGCAGAATGGATGAGATGCGAGAGACTGTTAATGGAATGGAAAACAGAGAACAGGAGTACAGAGCAGCTGAGGCAGAGAGAGATAAAAGGATTTAGGAATGAAAGAATATTAAGAGAATCAAAGACCAATCCAAACGGAACAATATTTGCATTATAGGAGTACCAGAGGAAGAAGAGAGAGAAAAAGGGATAGAAAGTGTCTTTGAAGAAATAATTGCTGAAAACTTTCCCTCGCTTGGGAAGGAAGTAGTCTCGCAGTCCACCGAAGCTCATAGATCTCCCAACACAAGGGACCCAAGGAAGACAACACCAAGACACATAATAATTAAGATGGCAAAGATCAAAGATAAGACAGGGTATTAAAGGCAGCTAGAGAGAGAAAAAAGATCACCTACAAAGGAAACCCATCAGACTATCATCAGACTTCTCAACAGAAACCTTACAGGCCAGAAGAGAATGGCATGATATATTTAACGTTATGAAACAGAAGGGCCTCGAACCAAGAATATTGTATCCAGCACGATTATCATTTAACATGATGGAGGGATTAAACAATTTCCAGACAAACGAAAGTTGAGAGAGTTTGCCTCTCATAAACCACCACTACAGGATATCTTAAATGGACTGCTTTAGATGGAAGCACACCTA